>CAUYRT010037713.1:0-66279 GCA_963574885.1 Lepilemur ruficaudatus
CCGGGCATGGTGGCTCATGCCTGTAGTCCCAGCTACTCAGGAGGCTGAAGCAGGAAGATCACTTGAGCCCAAGAGTTTGAGGTTGCTGTGAGCTAGGCTGATGCCACGGCACTCTAGCCTGGGCAACAGAGTGAGACTCTGTCTCAAAAATATATATATATATATATATATATATATATATAATTTTTAAAAGCAGTTACTATGTATCAAGTGCTTACTGTGTGCCAGGCACTTTGCTGATCTCTCTTTATATGCAGTGCCACCTGAAATCATACTACTACTATTAAATAGTACTGAAATTATCTTCATTTTTTATATGAGGAAACCGAGGTATAGGGAAAAATCTAGTAAGTAGTGAAGCTGGGATCAGAACCTTAGACTGTCTGAGGCCAAGTCCTGAACCTAACTAGCATATTATGCCATGGATGCAAATCATCATTGTGCTGATACTCTATAGTTCTATGATGATTTATAATATACAAAGAACTTTCATTCCTATTACATCATTTAATCTACACAGCTCATTGATAGTTGTTCCCATTTCATGAGTAAGAAAACTGAGGCTTGGGGGAAGTGTTTAGTGTTTACAGGCACATGGCTACTACTTAATGAGTACTAACTCTCCCTCCCCATCAGCCATCAGGATAGACAGGGGGGTACCAGTCCCAGTAGCCAAACTGGGACTGAAACCCAATCCCATACAAAACCCAGTCCATCACATCACAGGTGACTCAGTTGTTAATGACTTGCCTTTGTAAAGGAAATGATTACTTCTAGTTGGCTAGTTCCAAAACTTGTGCACATCTCTCACTCCTCTCCCTCGCCTAGCATCTGGAGATGGACGACAGTGTAGCATGAGGACTACAACTCCCTCCTCCACTCCCCTTTAGACACTGTTCGTCAGCCACTGACTGCACTTCTTCCCTCTGGCCCCAGAGCTAACCTCATAATCCTTTCCAACACAGCCCTGTAAGCAGCCCTTACCAGTCAGCTGGAGTTGGTTTTTAAATTGAACTCTATTCTCGACCCCTGCTCTACCAGCCTGGAAAGCTTACCAAATAAAGCCATGGTTCCTAACCATTCCCTAAAACATTCTTGGAATATTTGATCTTGTCTGCTTCCCCTCGATGTTGGGCCTAAAAGTGCAGATGCCCTCTAAGTGTAGGCCTTGCTTGAAATTCCACCAAGTTGAAGTTCTACCCATTATCTTGATCTCCTATATGCCTAATTCAGTGTGCCTGACCGCTCGACAGAAGTCAGGCGTTGAGACAGCGGTGCTACCCAAACATGCTAAGGTTGGTAGGTGGAAGTAGGTTGGGGAACATTGACATGAGAAGGGTCAGATGGTAAATGCGAACCATGATGTAGAAAGCCCATAGTATATTATCAATAAGTATTAATATTGATTAGCCAGCTAGCAAAAGCTGAATTACAATGCACCAGCCAAGGGGCTGCACAGAAACTGATGTAAGAACGAGGCAGAGAGGGCCAAGACATCACCAGTAATACCTCTCATTTGCATGGCACCTTAGAGCAATAGTTCTGACCTGAATCATCTATCAGAGTCACAAAGTCCCTGACCTCATCCCAGACCAGCTGGCCTAGAATCTCCCCTTGCCAGGCATAGTAGCTCATACCTGTAATCCCAGCACTTTGGGAGGCCAAGGTGGAGGATCACTTGAGACCAGGAGTTTGAGACCAGCCTGGGGCAACATAGCAAGATCCCATCTATGTAAAAAAATTTTTTAAATTAGCCAGGCATAATGGGACATCCCTATAGTCTCAGCTACTCAGGAGGCTGTGGCAGGAGGGTTGTTTGAGCCCAGGAATTTGAGGCTGCAGTGAGCTATGATCCTGCCACTGTACTCTAGCCAGGGCAACAGAGCAAGACCCTGTCTCAGGAAAGAAAAAAGAATCTCCCCTTAATTGTGGTGTTTGGGACACACAACCTCACAGTATTTAAAGGACTCTTACCCCTTATGTCTTCATCCAAGCTTGTTTTTACTGACTAGGCAGGTCAGCCTGGTTTTCCCAACACAGGGTCTCAGGCTAAGAAGTAGTTTGATAGTTGTGCTGCTTGTACTAACTTGATTCCTTTGCTTTATCATTTGTCAATGTAGACCCTTCCCATGTCACTGAACACATAATATACCATGAATTCCATCTGTGTCATAATTGCACATACAATCTAACATGATTCTATACAGAATATACAGAATCTGTATAGGATTTACAAATAGAGGATATAAAATAATCTCTACCATGGTTCCATGGGTACTTCCATTATCTCTTGATAAAAGAATCCAGTATGTATAATGATATTACTTGTGATTATAGTAGTTATTTATCAAAAGTATCAAGTACAGTACCACATATCTTAGAGAAGGTAAAAAGGTTTCATCTCATAAACTCACTGCAATCAAGTTTGTGATGTCTGCCCAGAGAGTTGTGCTGAGACAGCATCTCGATTTGTGTCTGAAGGCAACATAAAGAGACTCTGTGATTGATTAAAAATGTCTGCCCTGGGCCTGAGTATGATGAGAGGCAGCATATTTGCCATCTATTGTCTTGCCTGCTTTGTCTTTCCTACTGCAGTTATTGTTTAACCCAGTCAATATGTATAAGCCAGCACTCAAAGGAAGACTCTGTTACAGTGTTATTTTAAACGTGTAATATGCAAACTTAAGAAATGCAGCAATAACACAAGAGTGAGTGAGTGAAAGCAAGCAGCTGTGGCCTGTTCCATTCCAAGACACTAAAATGAGTACAAGGAAGTATGCATCACACTCGACTCCAAAATCCCTGAGTCTGTTCAGTAATTTGAGGATGGCAATTCTATTAAATGATTGTTCTGTCCTTATTGGGAAAGTATTTTCTGAACCAAAATTTTTAATTGAGTTTAATGCTAATGAACTTATAAGATAGCGGGACAAATACTATCAAGACTGCCTCCAGACCAGCCTGAGCAAGAGTGAGACCCCGTCTCTACTAAAAATAGAAAAAATTAGCCAGGCCTGGTAGTGCATGCCTGTAGTCCCAGCTACTCAGGAGGCTGAGGCAGGAGGATCACTTGAGCCCAGGAGTTTGAGGTTGCTGTGAGCTAGGCCGATGCCACGGCACTCGAGCCCAGGTGACAGAGCAAGACTCTGTCTCAAGAAAAAATAAAAAATAAATAAAATAAAAGACTGCCTCCAGAACTCCTTTACCACATTAGTGCTTAATGCTGTGATTGGGTTAAGGGAAATGACTGGGAATGTCAGAAACTCCAGGAGCTTTTTCTTACTACACATCTTCTGCTAGTTCCCTGCTGCCCGAGCCACCCTTCTGAGAATTCCTGTCAGTAATCCAGGGTTGTTAATGACAATGTGTCAGGTTCCTTAGGTACTTGAGAAAGAATTGAGAAACGGAAAAAGTTGAGAACTACTGGCATAACGGAATTAATGGGAGCAGGATTCACGAGAGTTCATCCAAGGTTCTGTACTTTTTTTGTCAATTCCTCATCCTTGGAACTTGCACTCCAGCAGTGTGGCAGGGCCCGAACATGGGGAACATCGGGGTTTTCCCCACTCCACAAGTAATACTGTATGGCATTACTGCTTCCTAGCTGACATTGTAAGCTGACACCTGAGAGAATTTACCCCTCACCCAAAGACAGGTATTGCTGGGATTAAACACCCCAGGTCTCATTTAGTGAGCTCTTCCCTGGGACCGAGCCCTGTACTGAATGCTGCTGTGCATTTGTTCATGTTCGGGCACCCCTTAGTTTGCATGCCCGTGATAGCAGTGCGGTCAGGCACACTCAGGCTTGTCCTTGAGTCTCTTACTGGCCACAGACTGGAATTGGCAGCTTTTAGCTGTGACTCCCAAACAGGTTTGGAATGGTTAGCTGCTTGAATGGAACCAGTCATCCTGGGGCTTAGTGCCCACTCGATCTCAAGAAAATAAGTCTCTGCTGGGTTTCATTTTATTTGTGACCCAAAATATGATTTTGTTATCTATTTTGGGTGCCAAACATGTTGCTGGAGGCAGTGCTTTTTATGCTGTAATGAGTTTGATTCGTGTGTGAATACCCGACCCTCCTGTGAGGCAAGAGAGCTAGTCTGTTTAATCCCTCACCTGGTTAGTAGTATGGGGATATGAATTATGGTTACAGCTCTGTCATTAATGGGTGACATCAGACAAGTCATGTCCCAGCCCTGAGCCTCAATTTCTTCATATGGAGAATGAAAGCCCCAAACTAGGTGATCTCTGAGGTCTCATTAAGCCCAAACAGCCTATGTGTCTGATCCTGTGTGTAAATTCAGACAAGTTTCAAAGACTTCCCTGACTGCTCTGTGGATGTTATCGATTCGCTGCGTATATTCAGCAAAATCCACTCTGGCCCAGAGTTGTTCAGTGGCACTCCCTGGAGGCTTTTCTAGGCTTTCATAGCCTCTAGGTAACCTGCAGACAAGAGGATTTTCGAATTGTATGAAAAGCTACTCCAGGATTTTAACAACAGTGGGGCTTTTGTAGTCTTAGATTAAAAGTTGTAAGAAATTAATGAATGAACCACAGCTCATGATGTCCAAGCAAATAAACAGTACCTCAGGAAATACTAAGACATGGAATGTTAAATGCCCTAATTTTTGCTCAAGTGTTGTTTTAGCCTCCTAAAGGGCTATTTTAAATAAGTACCTTAGGGGAGACAAGCATTCTCCTCTGGAACATAGGAAACAGCTGGCAGGTGGGAACACACACAAGACTTGGCTAGACCTAGGCTTCAACCCCAGCTTGGAAGTTTACTAACTTGATTGACCCTGGGGTAGTACATCATTTCACCTTTCTGAGGTTCATCTTTAATAGTAATTTGAGTAATAATTGATTGAGCTCTTATTATGTGCCAGCACATGCTAAGTTTTTTATGTGCTTATGCCATTCCATCTGCATGACATCCTGGGGAGTTGGTACCATTGCTACCCCCGTTTTACAAAAGAGGAAGCTCAGGCTCTCCGAAGGAGAAGTAACTTTGCCCAGGATGACACGAGTGGGAATGTGCCAGCAAAATCAAGGTCTCCAAATTAATGACCTGGAGACCTTACAGGGTGGGGATTCCCTAGCACAAAAGTTTCCACAACTCCAGGTCTGAGAACATTCTTCCTGATATTGAATTGAACTCTTAGAGGTTACAGGGAAGAGATATGCCCAGGAACACTCAGTGATGGTGAGAAGTTATTGAAAGGATTCATGGGGATGAGGGTGTTGGTCTCCCCAGCTGGATTCTGGTGCTTCCAAGACTGGGCTGTAGAGCAGGTCGCAGGGAGAAGTGTCCCCACCCCCTGAGCCAAGGGCTGGTCAGGTCCCTCATTCACTGACCTCCCCATGGCTCCCTGAGCTCCCAGTCCTGACCCTCATCGCTGAGTCCGTGTCACACCCCTTAGAGCAGTGCCTGGCTCCTGATAAAAGCACTCGTTAGAAGGTGTAGTATTAGTCACTAGCTGTGTATCAGGCACAAATTCAAGCACTTTTCATGCCTGTTTCACTTAATCCTCACAAGAAGCCCATGAGGTATATATTATTATTATCTCCGTTTTATAGCAGTTTGCCCGAAGTCACATAGTTAGGAAGTAGGAAAGCTGATATTTGAACTTAGAACTTTCTGATTCCAAAGTCCCCATCCCTAACCTGTCTAAGCTACTACCTTTAAATATAAAATGGGCTAATACTACCTTCTTAATAGAGGTGTTATAAGCTCTCAGTGAGTCACTGTACACAAAAGGACGTAGCGCAGGGGCTGGCCAAAGTGGGTAGTCAGTCTGCCCACTTCTGCTAACAGCGAGTGTTAGGAGAAGATGATACACAGAGCTCATTTCCTTTTATGGAAATCTTTTAGTTAGTTAAAACAGACAAGGATCTCCTTGTGATAACTCTAAAGCCTTGGACAAATAGTTTCTCCGGAGAACTGTATATACATTAGAGTAGTGTTTTTGTTTATTTTGAGCTGTCTTGTTAAGGCAGGATTTATATGCTGGCGTTGATGTAGGACAGCAATCAGGCAATGTTTTCTGCCTTTGACAGTTGGTGTGATAGTTTGCTTCCAGTGAAGTTTGACTCACCGTATCTGGAAGCTGTCAGGGGTGGGAGCATGAAAAGGTCATGACGGATGGCTGTGGATGAGTGGTGAGGGGAGAGAGCCGGTAAAGGAGACAAACAACCTCCCTTGTTTCCGAGGGAAGGGGCCGACCCTGGCTGCTCCAGGCCAGCCCCACGCACTCTCTGTCACCTGCCACAGCCGGGAGAGGGAAGCCTGCTAGGCGCCAGCTTGAGAGTGGCCCGTGGAGTAATGATGCTCCTGCGTGCTTCCCTGCAGCTCAGGCCTGGGGTGCTCGAGAACTGCTAGAAGGAAGCCTTCTTCAGTTTAGGGTCACTTTCACCATTATCAAGACTTGAGTGTATTTGTCCTTCCCCACATTTTAAAAGTCGGGAAAGGGGACTTAAGTCTGAAGTGGAAACCAAAAAAAAAATGTCAACTTTCAAAGTGATAATTTGTTTTTACTTTTGGTAGAATTTTTCTTTTGGAAAAATACAGAAAAGGAAGGAATGTAATCCCACTAACCAGAGTTGACAGCTGTTACCAGTTTGGAACATATCCTTTTGGTCTCCTTTTTATAAATGTTTTTCTTGTCCTTTTCAATCATGTCGTAAGAATTTTTCCAAGTCAAAACTTTTCTTATGCATAATTTTTCATGATTATATCGTATTCCATCATGATTGAATTAACTATTCCTCTATTTTGGTCCATTTAAGTTAGAGAAATATAAACTTAACAAAAGCCAACTTCCCTTATTTCCTTGGAGATACATTTATAATTTGAATTACTGAAAATGGTACATAAGTGATACTTTAAGAAATACCTCTGCCTTTCCTTCAGTGACCTTAGACGAAAACTTTAGCAAGGAAATCACCATCATGCTCAGTGGTCAAAAAGAAGAATACTGATTGAATTTTAGCCCCAGTTTGCCATGTATGAACAGAAATAAATGTATGCACTTATTGGCATATTCGAACATTCATTTATTCCGTGGTGATAGCTGACAGAGGAGACTAAAGACTGTTCGAGCATAGTTCCTTATTACATCATCTTGACTCAAACAAATGAAGCTGTGTGGAGCAGTGGCAAGAACCAGGGCTTGGGAAGCAGACACCTCTGGGTTTTGAAAAGTGGCTTTTCCACTTAACACTCCCGGACCTTAGACAAGCACCTTGGGTAAGATCTCCTAAGGTACGTTATGTAAAACATTTAGCATGGTTCTTGCAGAATAGCTTAATGGCTGAGAGGACACATTCAAATCTAGGTTTGCCACTTATGAGCTGGGGATCTTAAGCAAGTTACTCGACCTCTCTGTGTTTGTGTTTCCTAGTCTGTAAAATCGGGATGAACATAGTAACCAACTTCATGAGGTTGTTAGGAGATTTGAATCAATGGGTTTCTAACCATGCTGGCACATAGTTGTTGTGTTTATACTTTAGGTGCTCAGTGAATGGTGTCTATAATTGACATCATAAATGTCAGGCCTAAGGAGAAGGTTGTACCGAGTGATTCCTGGTGCCTGAGCCCGCTGAAGCAGGAGCCGTAGTGAGCCTGCTAGGGTTGTACGTTTGCTCTTGGCCTAAGCCTTTGCCTTGAGTGCATGCAGCACTCCTGTTCTCTCAGTGCTCCGCCGTCACAGGGAGACAGTGCTGCTTCTGGCCCCCTTACCCACCCACTCTCCTCAGCAGCAAAGAAGGCGGCAGTGACAAGTGAATCATAGCTGCATTTACTTGTGAGCCCCACCAGCCTGGCTTCCACAGCTTCCTCCCCTGCCCCCATCACTGCGGTAATGCCCTAGGATCCTCTCTAAGTCCCCCTTTTCCCTCACACCCCACATCCTGTCATTTGCCTAGTCCTAGTGCTTTTGTCTTTAACCTGCTTGTCCTCACCACACCCCACCCCAACGGTCCCTGACCATGGCCCGGACCATGGCACCAGCCTCCTGACTCATTTCTCCTCCACCAAACTCTTTCTTTTAACCAAGAAGAAGACCTCAGGCCAGGGACAGAAGAGGTCTCTGTTTGCCTCCAGGCTGGATTCTATGAACTCTCTTTCTGTCTTCAGCAGTGGGGTGTGGGTGTGCTCAGGGAGATGGGCCCCCACCATGGACTGTCTCAGGCCCTCCCAGCCTGTAATCAGAGGGCTGCCACTTGGCCAGCAGGAGAAAAACAGGGTCCCGTTGGGCTGCATGCTCTGCTTTAAGAAGCTGAGACTTACACAAATCTCAAGTAGGGTGAGATTATTTAATGTACAAAAGGATTTTTCCCATCAGGAAAGATTCTCCTACAGGTTCCTTTATGTAGTGACTCCTCTAGGCAGGCTAGTGTTTTACAGATCATTAACTACTTGACTGAAAGCCTACAGGGCAGAGAAACTTAAAACTGAAGTGTTGGGAGCCCCTGCCAATTACAGATCAATTCAAAATGAAGATGGAGTATCTCTGCAACTGGAAGTCAGTGGGAAAATGTGATTCAATTCAGGAAAAAAAATCTGATTTACACACAACTTTTTTGGAACACACCAATTATTTAAACGGTGTTCCACCTGTCTGCTCATCTTGGACGTATTGCATTCATTCCCACATCTTCATCCCCAAGCCCCAGTCTTGGGGTTCCCCTCAGTGAACAGTGACTGCACAATAACCCCAGGAAAGGGCGTCATTGGCAAAGTGTTCTTATGGCCGTGAGAGCATAGGCAGTTGATGCAGAGATACAGCCTGTAATGGATGAACTATACAGTAACAATTTGCAGATAAAAATAATAGAAGTTAAAGTGTACTTTACATGATAAAGGAAAGATGAAAGAGAACGAGAGTCTGTTACATCTGAGATGGTTACAAAAGTCCTGCTTTGTGAAGTAGGCTCTGTTGAAAAGATTGATGCAATGGGGAGTGACCTTGGCTTGGAGCAGGAGCTGGTGATGTATGTATGAGCATCCCTCTGCTAAATGGACCCAGATTTGTAGCACTAATATACATGGGAGCCCAGAACCAAACTCAGTACGGCAATAAATCAACAGCCACTTTGGGTGTCATTTCTGGTTTATATTCCACTATTGTTCTATCACTTTAATTCATGTCACTATCATCTTTTCATCTGGAACAGTTTTATATAATTTTCCAGTGGAGTTACCTGACAAATCCTATCAAATTAACAAGGTACATTAACAATATTGACTGACTGTGGCGTCAAGAGTTGCAGGGCCATAGAACAAAATTTTAAAACCATGTCTCTCTGGTGATGATTTTTTTCCGCCTCTCTTTCTGAGAACAGAATGTGGGGCAGGGTTTATTTCCACATAAGAGATACGCACATTTATTTTGCTCTGCTTGTTTTGACTTTTATAAATGTCAAAATAAGAAGCAGAAGGAGAGGAAAACATGCACGTGCACACACACACACGCTGTCTTGCTACCAACAACCATGGCTTAAGTACTTTTATTTTTTCAGGGAACTATAGAAATGTCCAGATCTTTAACAATTAATGACCAAATTGGAGGCAAGAGTGTAACTAGGTAATTGTAATCTATTTTAAGTGAAATGTAATAAAATTGGTCTGATACATTCTCACCTTCCTGAAATCATCTAGACCTGAACGTCCAGAGTCAATTGGACTTATGACATTATGCCTAATTGAAACACGGTGTTCCTAAGATATGTCTAATGACAAATTCCAACGTTCGATTAGTAAAAAAATACCAATTGTTCATCTTTACCAAAGACCACACAGTAATGACCAGGGTTAAGCAACTGTCACTGCATTTTCTCCTCTAGAGACGGCAGAAGAGTCTCCACTAGTCTCTGCACGTACTCTTCTGCCTTTGTCTAACTGGTATTTGGGATTTATTTATTCATAAAATAAAATAGAAATAAATAGAGTGTGTAGCAGACCTAATTGCTAGGATTTTTTATGGGGGGAGTTAATTAGGCTGTTCCTTTTATATGGTTCTTTTGGTTTACTGAGTTTTCTCACATTTTGTTCGAAAATTTCTGAGTGATTCATAGGATGAAATATGCTAACTCCGATTCTTTTCTGTTGCAGTATACAGATTTGATTATTCTAATTATTTCTTACATCTTTACTTCGTTTTGCTTTTTCTTGCTTTGACCTTGACCTTTAAACTATGGCCTAAAAATTAATTACTTTTAAAGTTCCATATGGGGCCCACCGTAGAAGGCATATTAAAGGTTTTTGTCTCACTTCATGAACATACTCCACAATTTTCAGCGAAAGGAAAACAGCACGTCTAGCCTAGATCATGTGTGTCAGGCTGAGCATGTACTCCTCTGTAATACCAGGAAAGCGAGTGTTTATTTCCATACTTACCCCTGGACACCTCCCATACCTGGCATTACCTTTGTTCTATGAACACCTTTATTCCCAGTCACTGTACAACATGTTATGTCTTTCACAGCTCTGAAAATGAAACCTGAAGTGCCAGTGTTTAACATTCTGGATTCCTGTTATAAAGTCTTTGTTGCATAAAGCTCACACCCAGGGCTACGTCTCTCTCTCAGCAGAAAAGCAGTGACCTCCACAGTCTGAAGCCAGACTCCAAGACTTGAACTTGGAAGGTTTTATGTAAAGGACCTCTGGATCCTCCTGTGACTTCCTTTAAATATAGCTTGGATAATTATTTAGTGTCACAAAAAGGAAAAGATAGATTCTCCACCTCCCATCTTTAGTGTGTAAGGTTTTTCCAGATCAGAAACTGTTCATGGGTAGCTTAGCTATTGAGGCATGGGGGATATTACAGATTTATCTGTCCACCGCAGATCTTCTTTAAAAAAAAAAAGAAAAGAACATGAATCAAAACTGTTTACTAAGTGAACCTTATGGTTTATTTCATTATAATATAGAGGTAACGTACAGTTAACAAAATGTAGGTAAACTCTATTATTGTATCGTATGTTGTACCTAAGAAGGTATGTTTCTTAATACCTTTTCATACAGTTTGGGTCGTTTTCTCCACGCCAACTCACCCACCCAGAAAACCAGACTGTGCAACTTCTGTGTGCCATTTGGAGTCTCCTTATGTCTGTCTTAAGAAACCCATGGCATTCCCCAAAGCCCGAAGAAAGAGCTCATGTTCATCCAATTTAGGATTTATAAAACAGGTCAAATGATTACACTGAAATCACTTACACCTTCCACTTCTTATGGCTTCTTTTTTATCCTCCCCTTCACTTTACAGGTATCTCTGGAGACAAAGTAGAGATAGACCCTGTTACAAATCAGAAAGCCAGCACTAAGTTTTGGATTAAGCAGAAACCCATCTCAATCGATTCTGACCTGCTCTGTGCCTGTGACCTTGCTGAAGAAAAAAGCCCCAGTGAGTAGTCCCTTTTATTTATGTCTCCTTTCTCTCTTTCCCCTCTCTTCCCCTCTGTGTGCTGGGTGCCAGGAGAATATATTGCCACCGTGTCCTTTTTTCCTTGGGTCTGTTTAATTCATTACCAGAAATTTCTTTTAATCAAACGGGATTGTATTATGGTACCCAGAGCCTGACATGAGCCCCATCCTGGCTGGTCTTGATGGCAGCAGAGAACCTTGCAGCCCTGTTCCTGACCTCGGCAGCCCTGCCCTGGAGACTGGGGAAACAGGGCCCGATTCCTGCTGGGAATTTGCACTCACTAGAGCTCTCATTTCACTTTGAGATGGGTTTCTACTTAATCCCTTCTCATTTGGGGGACTTGACCCGTCAGACCTGGACCTGCCTGCCTTCCATGCCAGACAGAGGAAAGCAGGGGGATTTCCCGAGGCAGCTGAAGACTGACATTTAGATATGCATCATGCTAGAAGTGTCAACACCTCCCCAGATTACTGGCAGCTGCATGACCTACCAGCTCATAATTAAACTCTTGCCGGGTCCTACAGAAGAGATTACTGCTGGGTTGGCATTCCTACGCTTAAATTATCGAGGTAGATACAGTCCAGTTGTATACTTTGGCAACTGTATTTTTGCAGCTAAGTAATTGGGTGTAGCGTTTAGATTAATCGCTTAATCACTTTTAGGCCTTCAGTCCTATCAAGGGGCAAAAAGGACACATAGATCACACTGAAATTCCTCCATGGAAGAAAAAAGTTTAAACCGTATAAGGGTGTATTAGTTACCTAGAGAAGGCTATAAGATAATGGTTCTCAAAATCTGGTATATATCAGCATTATCTGTGGAGCCTATTTAAAATGCAGTTACCCAGGGCCCACCCCAGTAGATTCTGGTTTAGTAACTTGGGGTACAGACTGAGCATCTAATTTTTATTAATTCCCTATGTCCAATGTCCACTAAGTTTGAGGAATTATATGCTCAATAAGGAATTATATGCTCAAAAGGGACAGTAAGAAATGTAAAAGCCAGCAAGTGTTTATAATATGGTTCAAATTTTTTAGATAATGCTGACTGAACAGGGCCTGAAGGGGGCTTACGGACTGAGTACATGCCACATTCCTCATTTATGGGTGGGTATTTCATTTTCTGTCAAATCCAGCTATGCTGGGCTACATTTTCTCCTCCTTTCAACCCATTAGCCTACAGCTTGGCAAGAAGGGAAAACTTAGTGGAATACAGGGAAAGGAATCAGGCCATCCCCAGCCCCTTCCCGCCATTCCTGCCATCCCAGTGAGGCCTCCGACTCCACAAGAGGCTGGTGAGAAAATTGCCTGCTGCCCTGGGGACCTTGCCCTAAGGCTGCTGGATTCTCTCTGTCTTTGGATAAACATCTTCTTCCTAATCCCACTCACTCCAGCTTGTCAGCCAAGAAAGATGCTATCCTTCTGGCACGTTTCTTCCCAAGAACTAAGGATGCTTTGAAAAGTAACATTTTGTTAATTCTCCATGTCTCTGAGAAATGAAGGGCAATTCACTTGCATATTGCATAGAGGGATAAGCTGGAGTGGAAAGGTCCGGAAAGAACTAGAAGCAGGAATCAGGTTGTCCTTACACTCACACCAGGACACTCACTGATCCAAGGAATGTTGTGATGCAGGCACCGAAGGTACAGGATGTAACACACCCAGCCTAGCAGGGAATAAAGAAAAGATTCACAGCCACCCGTCTCCCAGTCCCTCGAGGGATCAAGTCAGTAGAGAAGTAAATATTACATATCTGTGTAAATGAGGCCAAGTCCCAGCATTGGGGATACAGGGCAGATGTGGGCCCCATCATTTCAGTATTGACAATCTAGTAAGAGTCGTTTTTCTTATTTTCAGATATACGGTGAATCACACAGGTGATTCTGTGTAAAAATTACACGTGTGGGTCTTACAGGGGTTTCTTCCTCTTTCACTCTGGCTCTAGAGATCTAGAAATTATGGCACTTTCCTGAGACTCACTACCCTGGTAAACCTCTTCTTAAGTCTCTGTTCCCTATAGCAGTGCTTTTCAAAGCATGTTCCTCAGCGCTCTAGGGACCTGAGGGGCGTGGGTATGTAAGGCAGAATTGGGCATAAGGCCTCCCCTTCAACCAAAGGAACTCTACTGGTTTTTTCTATTTAGAGATTCTGCATTTAAAAAGTCAGCTGATAAAAGGATTTTGCTGCTTTAAAAAAAAAAAGATTTGAAAGTTAACAGGCTTGCAGAATAAAATTCAGACTCCTTCGCATAGTCCTTGCAAACATTGACAACCAGCTGACCACTCTGGCCTTGTAGCCCGTAATTTCCCAACTCAAGATGGGGCTGTGGTCACTGTGAGCTACTTGTACACAATGCATTTTGTGCTTCTGCAGTTCCCACTGCTGGAGTACGCCTTCGACCCTGACTCTTCCTCTAACTTATGGATGTTTCTACCTCCCCAAACTCAGCCCACTCATTTTTCAAGATCCACCTCCAAAGTCAGCCTCTCTCTCTGTTAACTTTGTCCCCAGAAGTTTGTACATAGCTCTAGTATAACACTGTGCTGTATTTATTAATATCTATGTGAGATCTGCCCCTCCCTTCCATCCCCATCTCCATACTGAACTGATTGACCCAGGGACTGGCTTCTGCATCCTCAGTCCCTAGCACAATGCCTACAGAGTTGTCCTCAGTGGTTTGTTGACTTGAAATTGAATTCTAGAGGCTAGAATTTAGAAACCAAAAGTTATCTGACATAATTTATGTTGTAAAGTGCCCAAACAATGATGTATTAAATGAATCAGCTTGATGCTATGTGTTTTATGATTTCCAGTATCTTCATCAAATTAATTCAGTGACTCAGTCTAAAAAGTTCATCCTCAGACTATCATCAGACCACAGAATTAATCTATGAGGCATCTTCCTCTTCTTTCTTCCTTTTTTTTTTTAAAGGATTAATGGTAACCCTTTTTATCTTTTGTGTCTGTTGAACCTTAGAAAAAAGTTATTTTAACATCACTAAAGAAATGAAAGTCACTATATTTCATAAGTTTAGTCTGTGATTTTTATCAGCATAGTGATATATGTTTGTAGCTGAGTTTACATCAAAAATTATTCTTGGGGCCTTCTTGAATGAATTATGGCAAAGAAAGAGAGTCCAGAAGTAGATAAGGTTTTTGATTTCTGCAATATATTTCCTTTTTCATGTTTTTATCTCCGTAACACAAGTGTCTTGCTGAAGACTGGAACGTGTGACCAACTGGAATAATTTAGTTGTGAAAACAGAGCAGACATGTTATTAAACAGGCTTCTTTACAAAAAGGCATTAAGTGTTGGGAGGATAATGAAGTTGTCCCCAGTCTTACTTGAGACGTGTTTGTCAGAATTTTGAACAGAAAAGAAATGGTTTTTAAAACCTTTGAATATGGCCAGTTTGCAGTGTTTATTGAGAAAGCCGCTGTCAAACCATTAATTTGGTCGTCATAAGGAACACAACTCAAGTTTAATTGATGCCATATCCAAAAAGTGTGTGAATAGCTGACTTGGCAAAGGGACCGAGCATTTGAACGGCTGCAGTGAAACACATAATTACACATATTGTGGGATCGGAAAGACACAGGCTCTGAAGCCATGCTTCATAAATAGCAGTTCCGTGGCTCTCTTTCCTTTACCCTCGACTTCTCCCTCTTAGGCCAGGTTCTCAGAGGGAAGATTTATTGCTCTGTCTCTGTGAGTGCTTAAGGACCTGGAACTTAATGACTAAATAGATACATGCCTTAAAAAAATCGTACATATAAATATGGGCTCCTAAAAGAGTTAGTTGAGAAAATCTGTGTCATCACAAGCCCTGAGATACAAGAATAAATTCTGCCCTTCTGGATTTAAGGGGAAAAAATCATGCTGCCATTATAATTATTATTATTCAATTCAGTGATTTCTCAGTCAGATTTTGCTGCTTCTTAGGATATCTTTTGCTATTTTGAAAGATGTCACAAACCTCTAAAAGGTGAATTAATATTCACTTTAGCTGATCAAGGATGTTACAGCACATAGGAGAGGAGAATGCTTCCATATCACAAATTGCCATGTTTAAAGTGTCTTATAGAAATTAATTTTCCATTCTTATACAGGTCTAACACAGGCTTTGAATGCCATGGGCTCTCTTTTTAAGTGCTAGCCTTGAATTCCTACACTGAAACAAAAGCAAGGGACCTTTCTTTGAAACTGGTACCCATCAGAGATTCCTGGGCTGTAGTTGAGTACCAGCTTCAACCATGCCAGGTCTGGTTTCATCAAAAGAAGGTTGTGCACATTTAGAGTCTTTAAAGGAAGCAGGCTATCATTAAGAAATCAGATTTAAACCTTAATAAAGTAGCTGTCGTCTTTATAGCTGAAAAGAGCTCTGTATCTCAATTAAGTATATATCATATAAAATCTTAAGGAAGCAACATAATAGAGGTAACCTGATTACGTTCTTTTGCAATAGTGTAATTTAAAGGAAATCTGATTCTGCTGATGCTGGTTATGTTGGGGGAGTTTTTGTTTTATTTTGTTTTGTTTTTTTATCCAAAACACTGTTTTGATACAAGATAGGAACTCTTTGGGTTTAAGAGTTAACCACAACTGTAGAAGACTGTTAAACCCTCGTGACTAGAACCTGCTGAATATTTGAGATGAGACTCAGTTAAGGCTATGAGTTAAATTAGCTGGGCTTGTTGGTGACCTCCCGCTTAAATGAATCTTTCTTTTCATAAGTACTTGACAAGATCTGTAAAGTAGTGTATTTAATTTACTAATTAAATTAAAGCTACTGAATAATGATTTGTCCACATTGATTTAGCTTAAATAGAAAAGATCAGCATTGTTGTGATCTTCAGCAACCTTAATGGCCAAGCCAGTTAGACACAAAGGCCTCTTGTGTTTTATAGGTCAGAAGTACGTAGGTAAGCCCAGGCTGTAATTGAATTGCCTGCACTGCACCCTGCAATCGCAGATTTCCTTTGCCTTCCTGTTCCATTGTTGCACTGGGGCTTAAGAGAATGTTAACGCGGTAATAGGCACAGGGCCTTCCCCATTATACGTCTTGCTATCGAGCGGTTCTGCATGACTAGTTAAAGAAGATGGCAAGAAGATTAATGAAAGCAAGGCTAATACAGAAGGGGGTACTTTTGCAAGACTTCTACTGAGGAGATATTAGAGCTGAACCAGAGCTTGGCTTTTTCTTTATCCTGTGACCTTTGAACCTGCCTTACTGTTGAGAGCTGCCAGGGAAGTCGACATTTTGATTGATGTTGGTACATGAGTCAGTCTTTCCCATTGAATTCCACATCTGCACGAAAATAGCTTTTCCAGCAGAATTCATACTGGCTAGAAGTGATAGCCAAATTGATGGCTGAAATGCTTTTATGTAGTTTTCATTTAAACCTAAAGGTATTTGATGGTTTAATTCAGTATCCAGTTTTCATGGATTATACGTATTCACTTATATGTTCTTAATGGGTTCATCAACCCATAGTGAAAGACCAATATTAAGAATGTTCATAGGTTTGCAAACAGAGCTCCAAGCAGGCTTTATGGGGGAGTAAAAGCAGTCATGAAACAAATCCTTCACTATCCTTAAAAAAGAAAAATCAGTCTGAAGGCCCAAGGAAACTGACTTAGAGGTTTATATAAATAAAGCAAAGCATCCGGTTGTTTTTAGAAAGCTATAGATGGGGAAGTCTGAAATCTTGCCTCTGTACCCCAACTGAGCCCCACCTCAGAGGCTGTCTTGACTCACCCAGATGCTGGGATCCCCGAACTTGTCCTTGGGACACTAGCATTCCATCTGAAAGGGATTGTCATGGGCTACTTGTAATACAGCCCTGTGCAGATACGGATCTCTTCACGTGTTCTCACTAATTCTGTTACCTTGTTTGTGGAGCTGCAGGCCTCACATGTGTGTGTGGTTGTGTGTGTCTGAATGAGCCAGAGTATGCATCCCCACCTCCTCTCCCAACAAAGGAGAGCAGAGAGAATGGCAGAAGGATCACGTCTGTTACTAAAATCAACCCGGGCACACCCCAGCCTGTACATTGAATCCTCTGACCCCCCCAATTTCTCTTCTCCCTATTTGACAAGGGTAGTTCTAGCAGAGAACACACACACACACACACACGCTCTTCCCCCTCTCCCCCGATGGATAGGCATTCTAGTTGCTAAAGGAGGAGGTACACAGAAATTTGGTCATATTCTTTAGATGCTCTCAGGAATGTGTGAAGCAGGAGTGAGGGTGGCGTTAGCCAGTGCTGGATGAAAAAGCTACAGCCCCGAGGTGAACAGGTGGATACCTACGGCCATGGTGGCATACTGTAGGCCCCAATAGGTAAGGCACCTGCATTCATGCTCCAGTAGACCTGCAGCCCCTCCTCAGCCTCTGTCGACTCCCAGGAGGTCTAGGCACTCCAAACATTAGGTGGGCAAGCTATGTTTTGTTTTTATTCTCTGACAAGGACTTATTTCATAAGTTCCAGATCAAATACGGTAAGTACTGCCTGATTACAGAACACAATGGACTCTAACATATTAAATGCCCCAGTTATTGAATTGCCTTTTCATAAGAGTCCTCTGGAGCACAATCAGGAGCAGGCAGTGCCTCATCCTTTTAACAGATATGTTTCCTAGCCCTATTAAAAGGGGTCTTCATCTATCCTGTCAAAGGGAGTCTGCTGGGGTTTTTTAGTTTAATTACACTATCCAATTAAAACTCCTTGCTGCATTTGGATGCGCCTCTCCTTGGGCCTGAGTGGATATGACATTTACAAGGCTCGCCTTTCAAGCAGACAATAGTGTGATTGATGAGGTGCACATTCAGTGAAGGAGGCGAGTGCCTGTGGAAGTGCTGCTTAGTGCATTTTGATTTATTTATCATCTCCTTCCAAAACAAGGGAGCTGACGGGGAGATGGGTTTAGGCAACCAGGGGGACCACCTCAATTTTTCCAAGTGTGTGGGAGGGAAAGACCTGGAGTCTGTCACAGGATAAAGGTGGAGAAAAACTATAAGCACGGGGCCAGTTTGCGTCGTCTAATGTCAGATTCCGTTCTTAGTTTCTCTGACCCAGTCTGGTTTCCAGTAACCTCAAACTACAATCTGCTGTTAATAGGCCATCACTGTGTTTCAGGGAACAGTTTGCTGGGGCTGGATAGCATTGGTCCCTGAGAACTCAGTCAACCCAGCATGCAACCTGGTTGACTGACCTCGTCATCATTTGCTGGCATCTGACTTTTGCGCTAGATACGCCAACTGATGCTCCCAGCTGCATCCTCCAGAAATCCAGCAGCTTCTGTCCAGGATAGTCAGTACTTGATGACTCTTTCTCTCACCCTGCCTAGCCACGTTGAGTATTTATTTATCTCTTATTTATTTTTATTTTATTTTATTTTTCAGAGACAGGGCCTCGCTCTGTCACCCAGGCTGCAGGACAGTGGCACGATCATAGCTCATTGCAATCTTAAACTCCTGGGCTCCAGCTTTCCTCCCGCCTCAGCCTCCCAAGGTACTGGAACAACAGACTTGAGCTACTGCACCTGGCCTATGTTGAGCATTTAAAAGTGCTTCTAGGCCAGGCACAAATGGCTCACGCCTGTAATCCTAGCATGCTGGGAGGCCAAGGTGGGAGGATCACCTGAGGTCAGTAGTTTGAGACCAGCCTGAGCAAGAGTGGGACCATCTCTACTAAAAAGAGAAAAAAAATTGACTAGGTGCAATGGTTCATGTCTATAGTTCCAGTTACTCTGGAGGCTGAGGCAGGAGGATCACTTGAGCCCAGGAGTTGGAGGTTGCATTGAGCTATGATGACAGCACTGCACTCTAGCCAGGGTGACAGAGTGAAACTCTGTCTCTAAATAAACAAACAAACAAACAAACAAGCAAGCAAGCCAGCTTGCTTCGAGAATTTGGAATCAGCCAAGAGCAAAGGTGGCTCTTCAACAAAGAGAGACAGAGGCACAGTGAAGTTCTCAAGGTTGTGGTGACAAGGCAAACCTCACTTCTTGCTCTGAAACAACTATTGCTGTTTACCCTCAGCAAACAATAGATGTGACCAACGTGCTTATCTCTGTAGCTCCTAGGAAAAAGTGGTTTCTGGAAGGGTCAACACTGTGAATTTAGGAGTCAGGATATTCTGTGAGCCTCGTACAGTTGATAAAAAGAAGACACTTGCCATATTTATCATCAGGTACTGTAATTGCTCTTGGGGGCTTCTAGGGGCACATTTACGTAATGTGTAAGAATATCTGTGTGTGTGAGGAAAAGTGGCTGGTGCTGGGGTACTCAGTGCGTCTTCTTACATTCTCTGTCAACTTCCTTCATTTTTCCCTAGGTCTTATTAATAAACAAGAAAGAATTTGCTTGTGTTGATTGGAATGTTGATATTTGTTAGAGTGGAAAACATTTTGAGGGTATCAACTTTTTTTCCTCCTGGGAGAAGCCTTATTCTTGCTATTAAGTTTTCACTTAATTGTTAACTTGGGCCTTATGGACCTATAATAACAAAACAATTATCTAGGTATAATGAAAAATTTGCATACATTTGCATTTTTGTAGATTTTGATTACCATTTCTTCAAATTCATTCTTTCTTGATTTTAACATCAGTAGAGATCCTAATTGAGAAAAGGGTAAGGGCAGGAGCTGTTCCCTACTGAAAAACTCTGTGTGAAAGATTTCTCAGCTGGATAAATGATGGGGAAAATCTGTTTTCCCTTGCCTCCTGCCAAGCTCCAAATTGTGTTTTCATAATAAATAAATGGAGCGCTTAGATTTTAAGTTATTCTCATAGACATGGAAAAAGTAAGCTACACTTTCATTAAAATCAAGGTGTGTTGCTTACAAGACTCCCATATGCAACTTCCAAGACAGGGTAACTACTATCAGCTTATCCTTTTTATCACAAATGGCTAGAAAACTGGACAAAATATAAGAAACTGTTTTCAGATGTTGGAAAACACGTAGTACAGGACTCTGATTCCTGAGAGAAAGGAAACAAAAGAAAGGAGATTGACCATCACCTCAGCTTTCCTCCAGGGTTTCCTAGGGAGGGAGAACCCAAGGAAAGTATAACAGTCTCACTAAGCTAGAAAACAGAGATGAGTGTAAGCTGAAATTTACGGAACAGAGTATGCATAGGAGGGAGCTACACTGAGGAGGAGCTCTAGAAAGTGCCCCTTGAATCTTTCGCTGTAGGCTAAGTTGTGCATGCCCATGGTGGGGCCTCCGCAAGGCTGGTCAAAGAACAACTGTTGGGGAGCTGTAAACTAGAGTTCTGGCCAACCAGAGTGGAGCATCCATGGCATTTAGTAGTGATTCCAGAAAGGCCATACCTTGAGAGTAGGACTAAACTAGCCATAGATTAAAGAGTGCTGTAGTCCTTGCCAAACAAAGCCTTAAAAGGAATCTTGAAAGGATCAAACTCATCCACAAGTAAATTAACTGCCTGCCAGAACAAAGCCCAATACTCTGTAAAGGACAACAATATAATGCAGATATCCCACAATGTACATTTATAGTGTCCAGCATTCAATCAAAAATTACTAGACATGTGAAGAAGCAGGAAAATGTGTTCTATAACCAGGAGAAAAATCAATCAATAAAAATAGAGCCAGAAGTGGCAGGGATGATAGAATTAGCAGAAAAATGCTTTAAAAATAGCTATGATAAATATCAGGGACTTAAAGGAAAGAAAGAACTCAAAAAGAAGAGAAATGAAAACTATTAAAAAGAACCAAATGAAAATTCTAAGCTGAGACATACAATACCAGAATCAAAAAATTCATTAATAGGAGTAGTTAGGAAGATGAAAAATATCAGAGTATTAGTTAACTATTGCCACATAACAGATTGCCCCAAAATTTAGTGGCTTAAAACAACATTTATTATCTTACATTTGGTAGGTCAGAAATCCAGCACAGCTTAGCTAGGTCCACTGGCTCAAGGTCTCTCATAAGAGTGCAATCAAGATGTCAGCCGGGGCCACGGTCATCTCAAGGTTCAATTGGAACAGAATCTCCTTCCAAGTTCATTGAGTGGTTGTTGACAGAGTTCAGTTCCTTGGGAATGGCCTCAAATTCTCCAAAGGGAAGTAAGCAAGAGCAAGAGAGTACTAGCAAGGAATAAGTCACCGTCTTCTATACCTAATCTCAGAAGTGACATCCCAACACTTTTGCTGTATTATTTATTCATTAGTAGCAAGCCACTAGGTCCAGCCCACAAACAAGGGCATTACACAAGGGCATGAAAAACAGGAGGTGGGATCATGGGAAGCCATTTCAGAATCTAGCTACCACAATCAGTGAACTGTAAGACAGAACAATAAAAACTATTCAAACTGAAGTACACAGAGGAAAAATGGATGAAAAGAATAGAGCCTGTGGAATAATACCAAGTGTTCTAACATATATGTAATTTCGGCCTCAGGGATGGAGGATTTGATTCCAGATTTGATTTAAAATATCAAACCACCAATCTTGGAAGCCCAACGAAGGCTAAGCAGGATAAATGTAAAGAAAACCACACCAAGGTACATCATAATCAAATTGCTGAGAACCAATGATAAAGAGAAAAATCTTAAAAACAGCCAAAGAAAAAAGGCATGCTACATAGAAAAACCAAGATAAGAATGATTGCTGACTTCTCATCAGAAATAATGCAATCCACAAGACAATAGAACAACATCTCTAAAGTGCTAAAAGAAAAAAAAAATTGTCAACCTAGAATCCTATAGTCAGTGAAAATAGGCTTCAGAAATTAAGGTGAAATAAAGGCACTTCAGAAAATCAAAAGATGGAAGAATTTGTCACCACTGAACCTTTACTACAAGAAGTATTAAAGGCTAGAGGGGAAAAAGACCAGATGGAAACTCGTATCTACACAAATTAAGAGAGATGTCACTGTTACCAACTATACGGAATTAACCCAGAAAAAGGAAGTAAGTAAGAGAGACCTCTTTGACCAGGAATTGGCAAGCTATGGCCCACAGGCCAAATCTGTCCCCCCACCTGTGCGTGTGTCCTGTGAGGTGAGAACAGTTTTTACAGGTGGACATTCGCAGTTGAGGTAGCGAGAGGAAACACTGATTTTGGATCCCATTTAAGTGAAATGTTATCCCCCTCCCCACTAAAGAAAAAAAATCTATTTTTATCATTATTAGACCTATGTTACCCCAAAAATGTACTTGATTATTACATTTTGAATTTTGTCAATAAAATACGCAGACTTTTTCTAGCTCTTCCTATGTAAGTATCTACAAAATATCCTTAATTTTATCTTTTGGCCCACAAAACTTAAAATATTTAACTGTCTGGCACTTTACAGAAAAATTTGCTTGTCTCAGAGTGTGGAGGTAAAAAGGGAAACAAAGGAAACCTCCCCCATCAGACAGTGGTCCTGGCACTTTATATGCATCACTTGATTCTTGCAACAGCTCGGTGAGGCTTATCTACGTTTATTATTATATAATTCTAAGATTTTTGGATTTTATCGTAGGAATATTTAATCCTGACAACTCTGAGACAGATATTGTTCCTATTTTATGAGTAAACTGGGGCTCTAAGAAGCTATACTATTGTCCACAGTTGTAGATAAATGGTAACAGAGGAGCATATTCTTCTGCCACTGAACAAAGCCAAGGCCCTTAAACATCTGTGCTTTCTTGGTGGAAGAATATCCCTAGCCCCAACTCCGTCCATAAAGTCTTATTTTTTTTTTTTTAACAAATTTCAATCATGATTGGTTATCTGGCTTCTCTTCCTAAAAGCTATTAAATGCAAGAGAGAAGAAAAGAGACAGACCATAAATAATAAAGACAGTGTGGGAAGTGAAAGCTGACAAGAGTTGACCAAAACTGAAACAAAACAAAAACTATTAAAAAGCAGTCCAAGAACTCAGTAAGCATTAGAGTATGGAACAATTTTTGTGGCAAGACACAGAGCATTTTGTATCCCTAAGGATATCATGATGTTCAGTACTTACATAGATGAACATGATAAAACAGTAATTTCTTTTCCTCATACTCTAATACAGGAGGAAGGTGTGTGATATGGAATTTTAATACTTAAAATGGAAAAAGGCTGTTTGCACAAAGGTTACCCTGGCTCTTCACTCCAATGACGCTGGATAGATGAGGTTACATTTCTTGTAATTTAGCCTCCCACAGAGTACTTGCAAACTCAAGCTTGTCACAGACTGAAGTCCCTCCAAGGAGGAAATTTCCAGATACAGAACTTATTTCTTGTCTACTTCTCTAAAAGCTGAAGAATAAAACTCAGCCAGTACTTGATTATCGAAATGCCATGCAGTTTCTTGTTAAAACAGCTTACACAGGAATTGAAACATCAAAAGGCCCCCATAAACCATTGTTCTTAATTTATTTCCTGAAGTACACATGAACATTTCTGCTGCATATAGTAGAATATTTGTCTGAAGGAAAAGCACTTCTATTTGAGTTGCAGGCTGAACTTGCCATTTATTTCACGGGACATCATTGTTACTTGAAAGAGCAACTGACAGACTGTGGTTGTTCAAACTTGAGTATTGTGAAGTGAGCCTACCACTTCAAGAAAAACAAGTGACGGTGTTTAATGCCAGTGATGAAATTCAAGCTTTCAAGTGAAAATGAGGATTTTGGAAAACTTGTATCCATCACTATGAGCTTGGCTTATCATTGCTTAAAGACTTTTCTAATAAGATCAGTGGCGATATTAATGAATGTGATTTTTTGATATCATATAGTGAAATATGTCAACATTCAGAAGATCTGCATAACTTGGTGAACTAATATTTTCGAGACTATTGCATGATGTTACAAAATCGGGCAAGGGGAAAGATTCAAAATGTAAGACAGACCAATAGATTTTAATGTAAAAAAGTACAAAAAGTTTATTAATGTGGTTTCTATTCCATACTGCAACTAATCTTTAAGAAATGACTATTTATCAAGTTTGGTGTAGTATCAAAGAATAATATTTACAAAGAAGAATATTAAAATATGCCTCCCCTTTCTAAAAATATATCTGTCTGAGGCCAAAACAATATATCACAACAGATCAAATGCAGAAGCAGATAGGATAATCCAGCTGTTTTCTGTTAAACCAATTACTAAAGAGGTTTTTAAAATACAAAATAATGCCACTCTTATTAAAGTTTTTTACTTTGGGAAATACAAGTGTTTTTTCATTCAACATGTTTATGTTAATTTGTAATGGATTTATTATTTTTAACGAATTAATAGATAATTTTAATTTCTAGCACAATAAATATTGGTAGGTATAATCCATATAAGCATAAGCTTGTTTTGTTTTTGAAATAGAGTCTTGCTCTGTCAGCCGGGCTGGAGTGCTGTGGCATCGTCATAGCTCACAGCAACCTCAAACTCCTGGGCTCAAGCGATCCTCCTGCCTCAGCCTCCCAAATAGTTGGGACTACAGGTGCAGCCACCACACCTGGCTTATTTTTTCTATTTTAAGTAGAGACAAGGTCTCACTCTTTTTCAGGCTGGTCTCAAACTGCTTAACTCAAGTGATCCTCCTGCCTCAGCCTCCCAGAATGCTAGGATTACAGGCATGAGCCACCATCCCTAGACTAAGCATAAGGTTTTTGGGCTCTTCAATAATGTTTAAGAGTATAGAACTGCTAATCTACGGTCTTGAAAATCATCTTTAAAAGCTTGGACTTTATTCTAAGGATGATAGGAAAAGAAGCACTGCAGAGTTTTTGGGGTTTTTTGGGTTTTTTTTATTTGTTTTTTGTAGGGGTGACATTTCCAGATGTGTGTTTTAAAAGGATGACTCTTGTAGGTAAATGTTTGGACCTGAAGAAGACATGATCAAAAGTAGGAAAACCAGAGAGTAGATAATAGGTGGTCATGACCTAGGTTTGGACACAGGATAGAGAAGGATGGAAGATAAGCATGTGAAATCTAGAGGACCAAATGCCTGGAACTTGACTTGGTGTGTGATGAGGGCTCCATATGTGCTAACACTTTTGATTTAAGGGGAGATGTTCACATGCATTCTGGACATGCTGCACTGGGGGCCATGTGACGATGGCAGTAGTACCCACTGGTTGGCTCTGAAACTCTGGAGGAAGGTCTAGGCCAAATAGCTGCTTCAGAATCATCAATGTATGAGTAGTAATTAAAACCCAAGGGCAAACCTGACACAGGAGAAATGTAGAGTTAGAAGAGATGAGGATCAAGGATAGAACACTGCAGAGGACCATTGTTCAAGGGACAGGTGGAAGTCAAGAAGATCACAAAGGAGAAATGAGGAATGATCGACCGGAGCAGTGGACTGAAGAACCATGTGACTGGGGCTCCATGGAAACCCAGGGAAGAGGACTTGAAGAAGTAGTATGGAATACAGCTGAGAAGTTGCTACTGGCTCTCTCAGCATTGAGGGCATAGTGACCTTAGCAAGAATGTTTTCAATAAATTAGAGGAAGGAGGCAAATCACATTGCCATGGGAGTTCTTATAATTAGAGACTTAATTATGTTTATAGGAAGGAGCCAAAGAGACAGAGTGTGTGTGAGTTTGAGAGATGCAGGCAGAAGTGTAAGTAGGTCAGACGCAGCCCCTGCTCGAGAGGTCGGAGAGCTCATTACGGTTCCCCAGGCCTCTGCCACTGTCGGGGTGCTCAGGAAGGAGCCCCACCTTTTGCCAGTTGAACTGAACTGAAGCTCCCTGCAGACAGCTCAGAGCTGCTGCTTACAGTGGAGACCCAACCTGGAGGAGGTTTTCAGCCAGAGACCAGAGAATCCCAGTCCAGCCTTTTCTACTGGGACCTACAGAGAAGTATGGCTTTGCCTAAGAAAATGTGTGTTCCCGTCAGTTTCCCCCAAGAAATCCAATCCCTCTTCCAAGTCAGAGGGACCAGAAAAGATCAAACCCTGGAAACCCGAGTTTTAAAAAGTACCCATGCCCAAAGTAAAGGAATTGAGAAAGAGGCCAAATCGTTCAAGATGTTCTTCATAGCTCTATTATTTATGACACTGGCAATTTTATAAGTAACCCAACAGAGAGGTGGTAGCATGAACCATAGCACACATCTACTTCTTGGAACAAAAAGCAGCCATTGAAAAAGATAGTTATGGAGACTATGATACAGCGGGGAAAGGGCTGTGGTAAAATGTTAACTTAAAAAAAAAAAAGCTCTGGCCAGGTGCAGTGGTTCAAGCCTGTAATCCTAGCACTCTGGGAGGCTAAAGTAGGAGGATTGCTTGAGCTCAGGAGTTGGAGACCAGCCTGAGCAAGAGCAAGAACCCATCTTTAATAAAAATAGAAAAAATTAGCCAAGCATGATGGTGCACACCTGTAGTCCCAGCTGTTTGGGAGGCTGAGGCAGAAGGATCCCTTGAGCCCAGGAGTTGGAGGTTGCAGTGAGATGACACCACTGCACTCTACCCAGGGCAGCAGAGTGAGACTCTGTCTCAAAAAAAAAAAAAACAAATTCTAGTATACAATCTGATTACAATTGTGTGATGTTTGTGAAAACAGGTGAGAACGGCTAGGAAAGAGATCATGGATGTCATTGTAGAAGGGTGTTGGGATTGTGGGGTGGGGTGTGGAGATTTTTCCTCTGTTTTCTAAATTTTTAGTAATTTTTAATAAATTTTATAATTTTTAATTGATAAAAGAAACTCAGATTAATTTTTTGGTTTTCTTGGCAAGCGGTGACACCTGGGGGTTTTAGACAAAGGCTGCAGGCTCGATTTAGAAGCCCCAACTCTGAGCAGCCATTGCCGACCACCGTCAGTGCCAGCAGGCTGTGCTAGAAGAGACCTTGCTTCGAATGATGCTTTCAAATGATTTGCAATGGAAATATAGGAGCACCTCTTTTAGCAGGGGTATCTAAGTGCTCCTCTTTGCCTAAGCCATCCCATCTCTCAATCAGAACAGCATTTTCTGAATGGCCTCTGCCCTGAACTGGCTGAGGAATCTGTTTTATCAGCATAGCCTCTTGTTTTAGTTAAAATTCATAATGCAAAAGATAAATTGTAGCACAAAAGCTCAATGTCTCTACTTCTGACATTTGTGCTGCTGATTAGTTTCCACTTGGTATTACATTCCATCTTCTCTGTTTTACTTTGAAAAAAATACGTAAGTGTAAATACATTTTGCATGTCCAGATTTCCATTTCAGTATTCAGAAGCAGAGGTATAGTTTCAGTGTCTGCCCTGAGCATGTGACCTGAGCTGTGCTTAGATGCCACGTTTATACCCCATTATATTGCATTTTATTCCTCTAGCGCTATAAAAGCAAGTCTGCTCAAAGAAGGCACAATTAAAAACAAAATTTTCAAAATAATGAGCAATTTATCTTCAGATATCAACTCCATCACAACTGTAAGAATTATCACCTCTGCCCATGGAGCCCCTGCTCTGTGCAGGGATGCAGGTGATATGCAGGAGATGCCAGACAGATGCCGTCTCCTCCTCCTCTACAGCTGGGCAGGCCCAAGCTCCTGGAGGGCCAGTGCCTTGCCAGCCCCACAGCTGGGATATACGACAGAGCTGGGTTTCATCCTAGGCCTAAGTCTGGGGCTCATGCTTTTCCCCTCTGCATTTTAGGCTCTGTCATGCCTTAATTTCAAAGCAGAATTTAACAATCCAAGCAAAATAATCTGAACTAATTGGAATATTAGACTTTGCGTTTTCTTTCAAATCACACTGATCACTTTTTCTCAGCTGACATTTTTGCAAAGGCAGTTTGCCCCTGTGGCTTAACGCTTTTCTATGAAAACTGCTGGTGGTCTTGGAATTCTCAAGGGTAACCTGTCCACCCTTGATTCCCTGTAACACGCCAGGGCAGATGCCCTGGTAGACTAAGGTCATTTGACCCTCTCTTAGTCCCTTGCCTGAGGCAAACCTTGAGCTGCCTGGGGCTGATAAAATATCTCTTCTCTTACTCAGACTTCTCTTACTCTGTTCCATCAGTATGGAAGTGCAGGTGATTCCTTCTTCCCAAACACCTCTGGTGAAAATTTACCATGTAGCGTAAATTACTCATGTTTATTAACAGATTCATTTCCAGCAAGAGGTCAGTGAACTTGTTACATATGTATATATATAGATTTTAGACCGGGTGAAATTATACAAGTGTGAATTCTGATTATTGTTATTCTATTATCAAAGAGTGTCCACGTCCTGCCAGGGTTGTCTTCTCTCTGGTTCTCAACTGAATCCCTTTTACATCATCTCGTCTATACCTGTCCAGCTCAAAACTGCATTCCCTCCTACCTGGCTGACTGTAGCAACTGGTTACTGGGGAGCTGGGGCAATGCCCTAAAACACAGTTTGTCCATTTATTTCACTGCCCTGCCTTTACAACCCACTAGTGGCCCCCATCACCTGGTGAATCCAGGCACATCCAGCCCTTTGTGCCTGCCTCACCCCAACTCCTGCCTGCCCACCATGCGTGACCTTGGTCTGCATGGAGCTCCTGCAGAAACTTTGCATGTTGGTCCTTGCCGTATCCTTGCCCTGTTGCATCTTCTTTTCCACCCTTCTCCACCCACCTTAACCCAGCTAACTCCTGTCCTCTAAGATGACTCAGGTGTTAGCATCTCTGAGAAATTGTCCCTGATGCCCTTCCCCAGGCCAGCTGCCTCCACCTCAGTATCTCCACGAAAGCTGCCTGCGCTGACCTGCCTCGTAACACTCATCATGTGACTTCCACTGTCATTTCTCTGTCCCTTGCACTAGGCTGTGCTCCTGGCAGAGCCTGAACTGAGTAAAACAGCTCTTCTGGCCACCCAGCAAGACAGGGATCCTGGAGTGAGTTGACCCCATGTCCTGGAGCCCAGCAGGGGTGAAAACATGGCTGCTGACCTTAACCTGAGCTTGCACCCCAGGGCTCTTGCTCATAATTCCTCCCAGAGAGCAAGAAGGGGCTATCTGCTGTGGCTGTGTGCCCCACCCTGCCCAGTTATTAATATCTGTACTCTGTAGTTGTTAAAATTCAAACACAAGCGCTCAAGTACTCCAGATTATGCTTTCTGCTCTCCCCGTTCCCATCTCTCAGTGGTGTGAATACTTTCGCTGGAAAGGACAAAGTAGAGGCCTAGGAGACACGGAGGGCAGTGCCTCATTCCCATCCGCTTCGCTTGTCCTCAGAGGGCACTGGAGTGAGTACTGGGGGCAGGCAAGGGACACACACAGCCCCCAAGCACAGCAAAATACAGTCAGAGTGAGGCGTTTGGGGTCACCTGGCCCAAATATGCAGCCTTTCAACACACTTGGCTTAGGATGATCTCTTTTTTGTTTTTTCACGTGATTGTGTACAGATGAGCCACAAAGCTTCCTTCCTGAGGCTCCTAGGCCTGTGCAAACTGCTTGTCACCTGAGCCATATGTAGACTGGCCTCTACCCAAAGAGCAGGAAATTTTTTTAATGGTGTCTCAGTTGCTCAGGCGAAACGTGCTCTAGCGTCTTGAGGTTTTGTTTTGTCAGTGACAAGCGGGAGCAGTTGGTGTAGACAGTCCAGAAGATCACTTATCAAAGTGGTCAGTGAACCCCGAAGCTTCAGGTCTGCGGGCCTCCCTAAGACCTTCTGGTCCTCTCTAGCCCCAGGCCCTGGTGTCTGTGTCCGTCATGGCCAGGTGTCAGCCTCCTGGAACAGGTGTCGCTATTTCGCTATTCGTCCTTCACTGCCCTGTGTCCTTCATAGATGGCTCTGTTTGGTCACAGCATGGCCAACAAAGGTCTGCATTGTTCCTCCACACTGCGATGTCACCAGCAAGACTCTGGTGTTCCAGAATGGATCCTGTAAACATGAATGTGTACACACACGTATATCCACACTTACACATAGATGCGTCCGTTTATGTAAGAGTCACTTCCTTATGGGAAACAAGTAATTTGTGTTAACGGGGTGATTAGCTTCCAGTCAAGAATTCTAATATTTTAGTATCTTGATTTAGAATCAAGCTAAATTTGTTAAGTGACTGAAAGTGAGGTTTTTCAGAAATTATTAGCTAATTTTTTCAATTTAGGATTTATAGTTACAATTAGTATATCATAATGATGTTTCCAGGATAAAATACCAGTGGCTCAACTTTTCTGGCCACAAATGTACAACATATATCAGTTTATTTTTGGAAATCTGAAAAATTAGCTACTGTAAATAAAGTCACCAAGAAGATTTCTCCGGGAAAGAGGTGAGCTTACAGTAATATGGGTGATATATTATTAATTAATAACTATGACCAGCGGCTGCTGCAATTAAAAGGACAGCGGATGGGAAGGCCTGACAGGAGAGGGATGCGTAATCTCAGTCTCAGGCACCAAGGTCTGTCGAAACAGACTAGGGAAGGTTGTTTCTGGGCTGTTTGCAAGAGGCCTTTGTGTTAGGGATGTCACCAGCTTCTCCTTAGTCTAGGCAGGTTTACTGCGCATTGACTACATGTCTGTCTTGGGCAGTGTTCCTTCGCTTGCCAGTAATGGAAACCAACTTAAATAGACTAAGGAGAAAGAAGAATTTCTTGGAAGGCCACAGGGTCTCCCAGAACCCAAGGACAGCATGCGCTGAAAGGCTCAGAGCCCCAAAGCCCTCATCTTATCCTCAGTTCTTACCCCAGTTCAGACCGACTGGCATCTGTGGGAATCTGATCGACATGTCTGGCCAAAAGGACAGGAAGTACAGGCATGGCTACAGGCATGATAAAACAAGAAGTGGATTTCTTTGGTGGGCCACATACAGTGGGGTAGGTAGGCCCACGCAAGAAGGGTGCCTGGAAGTACAGCTGTGAAAACTTGCCCAAGAAGGTACCAGTTGAGCTGAGTCACCAGGGATCAGCACGCCTTTCCATGCAGGCCAGTGAGAGACAGAGAGGACATCTCAGGCACAGGGAAGGGCCTGTGTGGAGGCCAATGTGGGCAGGTGTGTGTGTGCAGCTCCCCAGGTGGCCTGTGGCCCCTGTGGGGCAGTGGAGTGAGATGAGGCTAGACCAGGAAGCAGTCCCAGGAATGACAGTGTCATTCTGAAGGTGTAGGAAGGGACGTGGCAGAAGGGGACCTAGGTCAGATTTGTATTCAGAAAATCTGACCCCCTGAGGTCAGTCTGCTTTGTGAAGTGCCAACTGTTCGTGGTCCCGCATCCCTAATCCTTCCACGGTAGCAATGACCAGAGTCCTTTGAGAGCAGCTTCTAAGCAAAGTCACAAGACCAGGATTCCCCCTCTCCAGGCAGGACTCCCACACTCTGGGCAGGAGTCGGGGCTGTGGCAAAAACTCCCTAATAGCATTGCTGTTGCCCCTTCTCCTTCCTGTTGCCCATTTAATTGATTTTAAACAGTTACTTTATTTTTAGGGTAATAATGTGAGGTTAATCGGCCTTTTCCCTTAAAAATACCACCTTTTTCAGCCAGGCGCAGTGGCTCACACCTCTAATCCTAGCGCTCTGGAAAGCCAAGGCAGGAGGATCCCTTCAGCCAGGAGTTCTAGACCAGCCCGAGCAAGAGTGAGACCTCGTTTCTACAAAAAATAGAAAAATTAACTAGGCATAGTGGGACGCACCTGAAGTCCCAGCTACTCAGGAGACTGCAGCAGGAAGGTGGCTTGAGCCCAGGAGTTTGAGGCTGCATTGAGCTTGATCATGCCACTACACTCTAGCCAAGGCAACAGAGACCCTCTCTCAAAAAACAAACAAAAACTGTCCTTTTCCATGTAATTATCATATAAACGTGGCTCCGTAAAGCCTTCCTACTGTGGCGTTCCCGAGTATACTCCAAGAGGAATGCGACCTACTAGCCATTGGATCTTTCTCTTTTTACTGTCCATTTACTACCCAGCCTGTGACGAGGAAACTCCTGCACAGAGTGGGGCTGCAGCCTCCGTTGCTCTCGCTTAAGCTGCAGCGATGAGGGCAGGCCTCCCCACAGGCGCCTCACCAGCAGCGCTCAGCATGCTTCTCTCTCTCCGCAGGTCACGCAATATTTAAACTCACGTATCTAAGCAATCACGACTATAAACACCTCTACTTTGAATCGGACGCTGCTACCGTCAATGAAATCGTGCTCAAGGTGAGTGTTCCTTCTCAACCCTGGGACCGTGGGTGGGCAGGTCTGGCTTCCACTCGCGCCATTTCAGGCCCGGCTGCAGCGCCCCCCACCTCCCCAGCACGGGACAAGGCCCCAAGGCCCAGCTTTGCAAAGGAGGAAGCGCTGCGTCCTGCCGCCCTGCAGGCGCGCCACCCCAGGGCCACAGCAGCCTCAGGTCGCTGCTCTGCACCTGCATCTGCTTCAGCCGGAGCAGGACCTCTTCCACTTCTCTCAGCCCCAGTAATCCCGGCTTTTCCTGTGTTCACTTTTCTCCAGCCATCGTCAGGAGCTCCTAAGGCTCCTGGAGCATACTCTGAGGAAATTGTTTTTGTTTTCAAGACACCTTAATTGTACTCAAGGTGATTTTAGCCACCCGTTCTAAACACTCCCAGCTCTGTGCTAGAGTTGCGCATTGCCAGCCTCCGCAGCACTCACTAGCACCGTCTGCACGCCGGCCGGTGCTCCAGGTACCGCAGTGACAGGCCCGGTCCCTGCCCCCAAGGAGCCTTTCCTCTACCAGGGAAAGCGGGCATAAAACAGACAATCACAAAGAGACTGTTAGCTAGTCTCAAAGGGGCGGGTGTGTGAGGGTAAACTGACTTGGGGTGAGGGCGGGAGGCCAGACATGCTGACCCCTGAAGGACAAATGCTTGCCAGGTAAGGAGAGAGCGCGTCAGACACACAGCCTGTGGAGGGGCCGGGGCAGGGTGGGCGTGGGGTGGCGGGAGGGGCCAGGCCACACGGGACCTTGCGGAGCGGCCTCCGGCTGAGAGCTCTGCTCAATGTAGGAGTGTCCTAGGGTCTCATTAACTCTGAAGGTCTGGCTTAGGACCCAAGTTGTACATTTCTAAGAAGCTCCAGGTGCTGCGAGCCTGCTGGTCTGTGCACCACGCTCTGAGCAGCCGGGACCAGTGGTTCTCAGACTTGCGAGCTGAGAATCCTTCCATCAAGCCACATCTTACATAGATAGGTCAGACAGGAAAAACAGAACTGCTCTGGCAGAGCAGGGATTAGAACCAGAGAGGGACACCCAACCCTAAGGCATGTGACCCTGGCTAGTCACATCACCTTTCTAGGCCTCAGTTTACCCCCCTTGTACAGTGGGGATCATGGTACCTATGTTGTCCCACCCACCAGAGGGCTGCTAGAGTACAGGCCTAATGAGGTATGGTAAACCTGCCTACGTTGTCTTCATCCTCTTCTCAGGAGTTGAAGTCATCAAGTGATAATTCTGAAAGTAGCTAAGATACTCCAGAGTGCAGCAGCCGGGCCACACGCTGTACGTGTCCCGTCACGGTGCATCTTCACAACTCTGTGAGGTAGTGATGTAAAACTGTTCCCACTGCCTAGGTGAAAAGTCAGGCTTAGAAAAAAGCAGCTTGGCCAGGATCATGACTCCGGTAAGTTGGCAGAACCAGAACTTGACCCCAGGTTTGGCAGATTCCAGAGCTTGTGTTCCTGATTCCCCAGATGTGCACAGCTGTAAGGGTTGAATGGGGGATTTCAACAAAATGGAATTGCTTCACAGGAACGTTTTGAGACAAAGTCCCCTGGCTGCAAGATTTTCAAATGTAGTAGGTGACAATTAAAAGGATGAAGCTGCTGGAAGGACAGCTTGGAGCCAAGGCAGAGTAGCCTGGCCAGTTGGATGAAAGGCAGAGGGTTCACAGGCACCGTGATCGAGGCCCCCGGACCGGGGAGGGGATGGAGGGCCTGCCCGGAAGAGCTGCAGCCAGCGAGCTCGGAGTGACTTGCCAGATCATCCCGAGACCGCATAAGCAACTTGTCTGTGCACAGTGTTCGGGGACTAGGTAAAGAAATATTCCATTACTCCGTCAGGGCCTGGATTTTTTTTTTATAGCCAGCATTAAAATATTCAAGACTTGAGAAGGATTCTAGTAAAATTATAATCCTGTGTTTGACATCAAAATAATTTTTACAACAGCAGATTGATGACAGAAACACAGGTTTATGACTTCAGTATGGGACTGTGGAAGATCAAGTGCAGAGAAATCATTTCACAGGACCAAATGCTCCCTCGAAGCAGATGCTTTTTTGCAAAACCCCTGAGGCCTGTCGCCTCCCCTAAAATGTCTATTTTTATATCAAAATATTTGTAGAAATATCGCATCATGCACGAGACTCCAGGAGAGTAGCATGCCCAGGCCTGATTTACCCTGAGTGCTGATGATCCTGATGGGAGGTTAGATTTCACTTTTCCTATCTCTGATTTTTTTAGACAGACTCTTGCTCTGTCACTCTGGGTAGAGTGCCGTGGCATCACTGTATCTCACTGCAACCTCATCCTCCCAGACTCAAGCGATCCTCCTGCCTCAGCCTCCGAGTAGCCAGGACTACAAGCACACACCACCACACCTGGCTAGTTCTTTTCTTTGTTGTTTTTCTGTATTTTTAGTAGAGACAGGGTCTTGCTTCTTACTCAGGCTGGTCTGAAACTCAGGCGATCCTCCCACGCTAGCCTCCCGGAGTGCTAGGATTATGGGCGTGAGCCACTGCGCCCAGCCCTGTCTCTGATTTTTTATAGCAAGTTAAATACCTAGGTTTACCCATCGTGCCCGTGGTGTTGTGAATGTGTCTTTGTGAGTTTTGCACCGGCACCAAGTGACTGGGGTCCCAGCCTCATGTCATGGAGTTTGGCAGAAATGTTGATATCAGAGGCTCTTCAGAGGTCAGTCTTAGACTCAAGTAATATATGCTGTTGTTCTGGAATCCAGGAGTTTTAGGTAAAATGAGAGCTTTAGAGGGAAATTCAGGGGCTGGTATCAAAGAAACTCTCATGAACAGGCAACCTTCCATCAAGTTATTTTATCTCATCTTTTCCTGCTTGTAGAAATATCAATGTCTCCCATTTATTGAGCACTGACTACCTGCAAAACATTGTGTACATTATCTCATTTAATCTTCCTGCGGAGTGTAGACATTATCGTCCCCATTTTATAGGCAAGGAGATGGAGGCCCAAGGCCGCAGAGCACATAAGGGTGGAGCCTCTTCTTCAACCCCGCCCAGAGGAGTTCCTGAGCTGCCCCTTCCCACCTGAGATGTAATTGAGCTAAGCCATGTGTGGTCCCTAATTCTCCAGGCGTTGCGATGAATCTCGGAGGAATCATTGGGCTCTTCAAATCGGGTTCTTCTCTTGATCGAGTGATGGAGGCTGTGGCTTTATTGACCATGAAAACTCCCTATATTTTTATGCCTTAAGCTGTAAAATGCATTGAAAGTGAAACACTCTATAGTGCATAAAATTGTGCAAGTTTTAAGCCACAGCATATTAACCAGCTAATGGCAGACCAAAGGGCGTTTTTATCTTTTGATTATTACATTAATCTTCCATTAAAATTATCTATGTGATTATCACAAAGCACTGAAGATAATAAATTTAGGAAATAGTAGGCTTGTTAAGGATCATTTTTAAATGCTTTTGTAAAGTTATATGTGCCAAAGCACACTGAAAACACTAGGTTGGCTGAGTGTGCAAACAATATAATCCAAAGATTGCTTTTATTAAGAATGATAAAAACCTCTTATTTCTATACATTGTATTGTCCCAAATTGTCAGCCTGGCCCTGCAGTGCTCATGATTTATTGCTCTCAGCTGGTAACTTGGCGAGGCAGCGGGCCGAGCGTATCAGGCCTTCTGTACTCACACACCAGCCTTTAACGCCTGCTGCTGGCGACTATCAGAGCGGAAAGCTGGGAGAGGGACCTCGTCGGAGCCTCGGCTCCATCCGAGGCCCCATGTCCGTGCTGCCTCCTCCAGCAGCCCCCTGGTTCCTGCTCAGAGTCAGCAGAGGCCTCTCTCCCTCCGGGCACAGGACACTCGGTCCTTAGAGTAGAGTTGGCTGATTTCTCTAGCCAAAAATACCCAGGTCTCTAGTCATAACTTTCAGATATTTGCAGGTGAAGAGAAATGACGTTTGTTCACAGAATGCCCAGCCAGAGGGGTCTGGCGCGAGAGGAGTGGTGTGGGAGGGGCGGGGGCTAGGGGGCTGGAAGGGTGTTCATCAGGGGCCTGACACCTACTAGTTTTGTGACCTTGACCAAACGACATTACATTCTGTGCTTTGATTGTCTCACCTGTGCAGTGGAGATGATGATGGCCTCTGTCTGTTAAGGTTGTCGTGCAGATCAAATGAGCTAATGCGCGAGAAGCACTCCGAGAGTGCTGGCTGTCAGCATCTACCTTACAGCGCCGCCGTCCCCACCGCCCTGCCAGGGACTCGTCTTCTGCATGGGGTGCTGGTCTAATCGCAGACCTGTCCCCGGCTCCTCCCTGCCTCACTAAGCCGTGCTAAGCTTCTGTTCCATGGACACCCCACTGCTGTGCCTTGACATATGCTGGTTCTCTCCTGCCCCTTGGACACCCAGAAACTCCTATGTATCTCTCAAAACCCCAGCTCGTTCATTCTCTCTGCAAGCTTTCCCTGCCCCACACCTCCCTGACAGTTCCTTTATGCTTCTGTACCTGTTGTGGCACATGTCCTGCCGTTGGATACTCACTAGGCAGTGAGCTCCTCAGGGCAGGGACGAAGTCTATCTCTGAGGTCAGGGACCCTTTGTCCCTTGAACCAAGCATGGGGCTGGTCTTAGACATGGCATTTACTCAGTGCTAAAGGAGCTGGTGAAATGCTCGTGTGTGTGCAGTGGTAGATGTATGAGTGTGGTTCTGGAAAGATCCCCCAGGGGCTTGCCTGGAAGCAGCAGCACGCAGAAGCCTGAGCAGGAGCCTGGGGACAGCCCAGCTGTGCCCACTCTTCACACGGGCCTTGCATGGCCCCCTCGCAGCTTCAAGCCTGACTTCCGGGTGACCCAGGCTACTTCGGCCTCCGCTCCGAGCCTCTCTCTCCTTTTTGTCAAAGGCCCTGGCTGGTGGGGTGCTCGTGAGCACTGACGGAAATACCACACTGGAAGCTCCGTGCCTGGCTGGTAGGAGGCTGAAGATAGAGCCTTGTTTGGTTCAGTTTGGTTTCGATGCCTGCGATGTTCGCATCTTTCAGATGAGGAAAGTGAGGTGCAGAGAGGTCACGTGCAGCCCAGGCTGCAAAACAAGCTGGAGGCAGAACCAGGCAGCCCAGTGCGCAGCCCTCTGGGGGCAGCTTGTGCCAAGGAGGGAACGCAGATTCGGGAATCTGAAAAGACCCCCACTCCCTGACTGAGAGGCTCATGCAGGCCCCTCGTCTCCTCCAAGCCCCCGTTTTCCCGTCATAAAGCGGGGCCCTGGGCCCGGCCTGCCAGGTTGCTGTGGTGACTGGGCTCCATCCACAAGAGAGCACCTGGCCGGAGGCGCCCGGCCCAGGTTAGGGCCCTCCCTACCTCCCCCGTCTTTGCCTTGGGCCAAGCAGTGACCAGCTGGCAAGTGACCGGGCTGCATCCTCTTGCTTTCTAGGTTAACTACATCCTGGAATCACGAGCAAGCACTGCCCGGGCTGAGTATTTTGCTCAAAAACAAAGAAAACTGAATAGACGTACAAGCTTCAGCTTCCAGAAGGAGAAGAAATCCGGGCAGCAATGACACTGACCTCCAGCCTCAACCTGCTGCCATAGCTCAGAGCCTGCCTGCCAGGGCCAGGTGCCCGAGAGTCTGCCCTGTGTCCTGCAGTCCTTGGGGGGAGGCCAGCCCCTGGCTCATGGGCACAGGGCTGGTGGGCTCTTGGGGAAGGTGCAAGGGGGCACCCTAGGAGGGAGTGCTGGGGACCTTGCCAGGGGACCGAAGCCTGCTTGGCGATGGCTTTGATTAGCAATGCCCGGGGCCAGACCACACCCTAGAGGAGCCACGTGCCGCCCAGTCATCTTCACTGCCTGACGACCTGCTGAGGATGTACGTAGCCATGCCCAGCCATTTCCTTGCAACTTGATCAAATTTCTTAAAGCAAACAAAGAACAAAAATGTACATTTCTGTTTTTCCTTTTAATAAACAGGTGTACTCTTTATCATGGTTGGTATGATGGACCATTCTTTGGGGCGGAGGATTGATTATGTTCTTCTCTTTAAAATCTGTTCCCATATTGAACAGGCAGATTGGAAAAGCTATGGTTCGATTTCTCAGAAGAAATGTTTAGGTCTTAGTCAATAGTTCTAACTATGCCATTTGTTTAAATGAATGCATTTGCTTTGAGGATAGCATCTTACTAAAAATTGGGAATGGGGACCTAATGTTTTGTGTCCAAAGCTATGTCATCTTCCCCTTCCACGCATCCCAGCACCTCTGACCAGAGCCGTGGAAGCTGCGGGCGCTGGGAGAAGGGGCGATGGCTGGTCCTCAGGTCCCGCTTTTCCATTGCTTACGTAGCAAGCGTAGGTTGCAGGGGACAGTTCCACCTGCATGTGGCTCTTCCTGGAATTGGAATAGTCCCTGCTTCGCTGCCTTGGAAGGGGCCTCATTTCCCTGTCTCTTCTTACCACGCCTGCCCCCTGAGCAGCAGGCGGGAGGTGGCTGGTTCTCACTGTGTCGGGGAGAGGCTGAGCGGAGGGAGACTTGCCCCCGTGGCCAGCTCCCCGGGTGGGAACCGGCCAGGGGTGGGATGCCCCGACACCACTCCTCTGGCCACACCTGATGCCTCTGCGGTCCTCGACAGCCTCTCCAGTGTACCCGGCGGTGACAGCCTTTCATACTGTCCCCGGCCAGGGCTGAGGACCAGATGTTTCACTGAGGACCTGCATTTAAAATGTTTTTTAAATTGTTGTACAGGAAGAGATGCGTCTAAAACAGCATCTCAAAGTTGAGTGTCTTTCTTTGCACACGGGGTCATTTTAATGAATTCCTCTTTCATTCTGATCTTTGTTCAGCAAACAGGAGCATCCTTTTCTAATGTCTTCCATTCCTACCCACCCTGGAAACAAAAAAAAATATTATTTGTAGCTTGCTATCTGTATTTGAATTTTTAGCAATTTTATATTTAGATATCTTTGAAAAAATGTAAATGACTAATTTGGTCATTAAATCTTGTGACATATTCAATATTAAAATGATATTAAAATAAAAGTCATATAAATACCCTCTCTTGCATATTGCTTTGAATTCCTGACGTCTTGGGTATATGCTGCTGAAGACGGTGGCTCTGTGAGTCTTCTGGGTGTTGGCATTCGCTGGCGGTTGATGTACCCAGCATCCCCAAAGCGCACCGGGGCCCCTGTGGTCCTGAGCAGGACAGAGTGGCCGTATTCACTCGAGGGTGACACTGGAATCATCAGCTCCTGCAGTTTCAAAGTCATTCTCTACAGTGACCATTCTCTACGGTAACATGTGACACGTTCGGTTCACACAGAACACAATGTCCGGGTTAAGGAGTCATTTAAAGGGGACACTGCGCCACCGCCCAGGTCCAGCAAATGTCAAGACTCTAAATTCGGCTTTTCCTCAGCCCCCTCCCAGCCCACGCCTGGGTTCTAAGACGAGACCGTGAGTGAGCGCCTCTGCGCCTTGTGCCCTCCCCGCACCAGCCTTGGCAAAGCGCCGGCATGGACCCCACCCCCTGTGATACAAAAAGTCACAGTGTTGATGATTCACGACTGGGCTTCTGAACTCTGCTGGGGACTTGACAAAGTGTGGGCAGCCTGACGGGCCTGGGCAGTGGGTCTCTGCAGCCCCAGCTGGCTGCTGAGAAGGCGCCCTGTCTTTTGAGGGCCACTGTGCCCCAGCAGGCTGTGTGCGGCCCTGCATGGCTATGTGGCAACCACAGAGCTCCCACAGCCTGTCAGTGTCCCCATCCCAGAGTTGAGGACTCAGAGCTTGGAAGGGTCACTGCACTGGCCCCAGACACCGTGGGGGACCAGCAGACACGGCAGCTCTGCTCTTAACCCTGGGCTCTGCCCTCCACAGTTGGTGGCCATGTGGCTCTGAGCTTCTTGGGTCCTCGGTTTCCTAATCTGAAAGTGAAGGTGCTGCCTTAGGTGACCCATGCAGACCCTCCGAGGGATGTCATACCTGGCTCAGAATCGCGGGGAGCCCAGCCTTCCTTCCAATGGTTTCTGTTTGCCAAACAGGAGCTTCTCTGCTTCTGAAGAATTCTAGGAGTTGAGAAGGCTGTGAGGTCAAGGCCAACCTCCTCCCTTGGGACAGTAAGCCCACCCATCTGGACACCCCGGAAATGACGTGTGTGACCACAGTTACACATCCCACACCCTCACAGACAGCTAGCACTTTCTACACTATTAAGCTGTCACCTAACGTTAGTTACTATTTAATTAATCATTTATCAGTCTAATTATACAGATGAGGAAACTGAGGCAAGAGAAACAAAGTCCCTCACCCCGGGCCATGCGGCCGGGAAGTGGCAGAGAAGGCCCCAGGTCTGCTCTCTGGCCTCCCAGTCCCCTCCCCACCTCCAGCTGTCCCCCGACCTTGCTGGGCCTCTGCCTGGGCCGGTGTGGCCCAGACACCCTGGGTCCCAACGGCCCCACTAAGGCCCCACTCAGAGGCCCCTGCTGCTTGGAAAGCAGCCAAGGCGAGGGACAGGGTTAAACTGTCATGTCGTGTTCTCACCAAACACCTCTGCTTAAATGCACAGTCCCAACAGGGCGGTGTTCTGGATAAAAGCCCTGGGAGTGATTTGTGAAGTCTCAGGCCCGGTAATCTCGTCAGCATAATGGGATTATATTTCAAATCACCGCGGCCTGTTCATTACCCATTTAAACTCCTCCGACAGAGGAAAACTTGCGTAACCGCGCGCAGCCCTTGCCGACGTCCCCTCGCCTTCCTGATTAGACAAACAGATGCTGAGGTCTGGAATGAAAAAATAATGTGCCCATTGATTCATTTTTCTGACAAGTCACAATAGATTTTTAACTGCCAATGAGTGACCTCCCGGAGGTGCGGCAGCCGGGAGGTGCCCGCCAGGCAGCGAGTGGTCATTTCCGCCCGGGCCGGCCGTCCTGCCTGGCCCAGTCCCCCTGGGACGCGACAGCCGCCCGAGCTCCTCCTGCGCTGGCAGCAGCACAAGCAGCACGTGGGGAGGAGCTGCCCATGGGGCCTCCAGGCTGTCCCCACCCAGATAGTCCAGGGCCTCCGGGCCACCAGGAGACACGGAGCCTGGGTAGGGATCCTGGCCCTGCCCCCGGCCAGTAGCTGGGTGCTCAGGATAGCTTCTTTAATCACTCTGAGCCTCAGTTTCCCTGTCTGTAAAAGGAGCCAGGACGCACAGCTGGCTGCCAACTGGCAGGTCCTCAGCAGGGACCACAAAGTACAGTCTCTTTCATCTTTCATTCCTCACCCTTTCCCAGGGCCCGTGAGCTCAGCCCCAAAGGTTCCCAAATCACCACGTGTTTGTTCACACAGGGCCCACCTCCCCACCCTGCTGCGCGAATCCGCAGAAGGAATGAAAACCCACCTCCATGCTGTGTGACCCAGGCTCACTACTCAACCTCTCTGAGCCACGTGCTCTCCTGCACAACTGAGACAGAGTCCTCCTTCCTCAGGAAGTTGCGTGAGGAGTACGTAAGATAATGTGCTCAGGCCTGGCACACAGTAGGTATTGGTAACAGCCACGGAGCTGTGTCGCCCGGTTCTGTACTCACTGGGGACACACCGGCCACGGCAGGACCTCAGGCCTCGGGGACAGCCCCGGGGCCCAGGCGGGGCCTGCACCCTCCCTCCCAGGGACCACCGCTGCCTCTCCCTCCCCACCCGGCCTGCCTTGCCGCATAGCCTCAGGCAGGGCTCACATCTTTATGCACCAGCTCTGTGAATACAGGAGAAATACTGTGAGGCTAATTCTTTTTAAAATGATAAAATTTGTCTACATTACAGCATTCCAGCCCCCAGCTTCCTGAAAGCTAAAAATATTTTAATGTCATATTTCCATGTAAATTTTAGTTTAGAATTTAATACCCTTTTAACATACATTAAATTTTTAGCGTTCTTCAAGCCCTTGACTATTTTAAGGGCTTAGCTGATGTGCGTTGGAAAAAAGGGCTGGGGGAGGCTGTAAATTAGAAGAGAAAGTTCCAGAAGCAAGATTACCCCAAACCTCTGTGCCCACCTCATCTTGGAAGTTACTCTTCTGGCCAAACCCTGGGATCCTGGGGAGGAGTCAGACATCTTGGTTTCCCTACTGGAAAATGTGGCTATGCTTGGTGGCTTCCCTGGTGACCAGAGGATTCGTCCCAGCAGCCGGGGTTGGGAGGCCCCAGGAGGGCCCAGGGCGACCGCCTGGGTTCAGATCCTAGCTCCGCCACACACCAGCAGGCGATGTTGTCACACTTATCTGCCAATTTCCTCACCCCCAAATGGGACCACGGTTGGGGTTCATGCACAGGCAATGCTTTGCGTGAACACACGGGAAAGGGGGAGGGCATCAGCGCCACAGAGGAGGCGACCTCCAGGCTGAACTGGCCGGCTTTGCTAAGGGAGCCAGGTGGTGACAGGTGAGCGCTAGGGCTGGCAGAGAGGCAGGGAGGGGACCCAGCAGGACTGGGTTAACATGGGGAGGTATCAGAGGGGGCCCAGGGCTGCAGGACCCACGGGCAGGATCTAAGCCGGTACTATTAGTTGCCCAGCTGGACTTGACGCCTGGGTTTGTCATGCTCATGTCACTACAAAACCCAAATGCTCGTGACGGCTGGAACTTCGCCCCGGTCTGAGCTTGTGGGCCAGAGAAGCCCCGCCGGGTACTGACCCAGCATTTGTGTGACTGATCTGCGGCCCTGCCCCAGCTCCTGACACCTCAGCCCCCCAGCGGTGCAGGGACCCGCAAGGACGTCTGCACCAAGCCCCACGATCAGTGATTGGAGGTGAGTTGCAGCCTCCCGCTGGCTGCCCGTGCAGCCCTCCTGGGGTCAGGAAAGGAGGTCTTTGGGCTTAGCGGGAGGGACTTGCGTGTCACTGCCTAGGAGGCTTGAGGGGCCCTCAGTGACAGGACCCGCATGTCCCGGGCCATCAGAGTGAGCTGGGGCTGAAAGCCCCCTAGACACAGAGACTCACCTTCCATCGGTGTGCCTGTCACCCACAGTTGGGGCTCCCAGGGGCCACCCTGCACCGCCTGGACCACCCTCAGCTGCGCCATCCCGTGTCTGGGCCGCGTCTCTCCTGAGAAGGGCAGGAGGAAGCGGGGACCATTCTAGGCTCCACAGCCTCAGGCAGAGACTTCTCTCCCAAATACCACGTACACCATCCCAGGCCGGGTCCCCACTGGCCTGGCAGGGGACACATGTCATCGCTGGATGGGGACAAGCCCCTCCGGGCCTCTGGGCTCAGGGGAAGGCCAGTTCCAAAGAGAGGGGCCGGGAGGAGGGGCCGGGCCAGGCGGGGTGGACGGGCCTCGCCAGCAGTCCCTACGCACCCATCTCGGTGCTAAATACTTTTTCCAAAATCCCCCAGGCAGAGGCTCTTAGCACCATTCCGCAATGGCAAGACCTGAGGGGCGAGGGAGCTTTGCCCGGCGCAGAGGGCACACTCTTGGGACCCAGACCTGGCTCTGACTCCAGTCCCCACATGGCCACGCTGCCTGCGTCTGTGAGAGTGTGCAAATGTGTGTCTGTGTCTGTGTCTCTGCAAGTATGTGCACGTGTGTGCAAGTGTCTGTGTCTTTGTGTGTCTCTGCAAGTGTGTGCAAGTGTCTGAGTGTATGCACCCACACATGCATGTGTTTGTGCTCAAATGTGCGTCTGTGCATGAGTTTGAGTGTGTGTGCGTGTGCATGTGTGCACGTGTGTGCATGTGTATTGTGTGCCCTGCGTGTGTGTGTGCATGTGTGTGCACGTGTGTGCATGTGTGAGTTTAATCCGCAAGCGGCCGGCCAACCGCCCACCTCCCACACCTGCGCCTGGCACGGCCGGGCTGAGGCGTCCGCTCTCCGAGGCGGCCACGTGGGTCCCTAAGCAGCCCCTCCCCCACAGCCCAACAGCTGCCACCACCTCGGCACACATTTCCCTGTCACATCTGATTTGCACAGCCGTGTCTGTGACAGACCCACAGGAGCGTCCAGTTGGGGCTTTTTCAGGTCAAGGAGTATTTTCCAGAGTCTCTGGTTCTTCAGAAGAGAAAAGAATGTGAACAGCCCCCTGTCCCCGTTCCCAGGCCAGCACTGCCATCAGGGGAATCTTCCTCTGGGCCACCCTGGGTGGGAGGATCACCCCCAGGGCCTGTCATTACCCCACTTTACAGATGAGGACATCAAGGCTCGGAGGAGTCCTGCTGTTTTCCTGAGGCCACAGCTGCTCAGGGTGGAGCTAGGACCTGACTGGCCTCTCTGGCCGTCCTCCCAAGGCTTGCTTGTCACTGTCACTATCCACAGCCTCCCTACAGATGCCTGAGCTGAGCTGTCCCCACTGGCCTGACTCCAGGACCTCCTCCTCCAGGAAGCCACCAAGCTGGCACGCCTACCTGAGCCCCTTGGGGCTCTTACCTGCTGCCGATTGACGTTCCCGGTTTCCGGAGCATCTGGGGCAGGACCTGCCAGAGCTGGGTGGCTTTGACCCCCTGACTTCATCATCTTAGTCAAGGCACAGTAGGAACCCGCTGGCCAGGCCCTCGAGGGCCAAGCCACGCTCCCCTCCTCTGAGGGCTGGGTTGCCTGTCACCCCCCCTTCTCTCTCTTTCTTGTCACCCTCCTGGTGAGGATGCCCATGGCCACCAGACTGAAGCCCACCAGGCCTCCTAGGGCCCCTGCCCCTGACTGTCACTGCTCCACCCCTGAGCACTGACTCCCAGTGGAGGGCAGCAGGTGGGACCAGCGGCAACAGCCCTGACTGGGCCAAGGAGCCTGGGGTGCGGCGCAGGGCGGTGTCATCTGCCCACAGGAAGTCAGGAGCGTGCTGGTGGGTGGCCGTCGGCCTCCTCCACTTGCCTTCCTGCCCAGGGGCTCTCTCCTAGGGTGACGCCCCCAGGAAGCAGCCTACATAGACTGTCCACTCCCCGAGGACAGGGACCTGCGCCTGCTTTGCTCAGTCAGCACCCAACATGTAGTACATGCTCAATAAATATTTTCAAATGAATGGGAGGAATGTTAAAATGTATCCTGGTCCAGAAAAGGCTTCCATGGCCACAGAGGTTTGGAAAATGCCATGTTGAACATATCTAAGCAGGTTTCTCTCCCATGGTGCCCCTCAGAGCCTTTAATGGGCCACGGTGCACTGTGCTCCAAGAAGTGGTCACATATGCAGCGTTTCCAGCACCCTTTTTAGTAATGCGCATGTCCACATTTCTAGAACTGGGGCAGCTCAGAACTCAGAGTGGGCGAAACTGCTTCGGGGGGCCGTGGCAGGGGCGGACTCAGAGCTCAGTCCCTGGAGTCAGGCAAACCAGCTCACCGCCTATACACCGTGTGACGTTGAGCAAGTTGCTTTACCTCTCTGGGCTTCCATCACCCCATACACTTGCATGGGACCCTCAGAGCCACTCCCACCTTCATCCAGGTGCCGTCATCACCCTCACACAGCCATGGTCTCCTCCCCGGCCTCCTGGCTCCAGTCCATCTCCTGCCCCAGGACACGAGCTCTGGCTGGGAAGGACTCGAGTCTGTCTTGTTCCCAACTCACTGTGTCCCCAACACCCAAAGCAGGCCTGGCACAAAATAACGTCTGTTGAGTGAATGCACGAGTGAATGAACCAATAAGCAGGCATTCCTACGTGAACACTCTGAGTTTAGTCTGCCCAATCCGCCCTCGGCCTCCCCTCGCTCCCCTACACACACCTCAGTCTGGCTCGAACCTGAAGGAGCTCCCAGTCCCATCCCGCGCGAATCCCGTTTGCGAGTTCCGTCGCGGTGGGAGAGCGTGATGATGATCGGGAAAAGCTGATGATCGGGAAAAGCTCTTTCTCAGATTGCAGATGCGCACCAGCTGCCACCTCCTTCAAGACTGCAAGCCTGGGCCCCCCCGCGCTAGGTGGGGCTGTGGCGCTGGACGCTGCGCCCAGTGGGCAGATGAGGAGAGGAGGCCCAGGGTGCTCAGTGAGCCACCCAAGGTCACACAGCCGGGGAAGCGGGACAGGAATTGCAACCCAGATTGTTCCTGGCTCCACACTCTGCACTCTAACCCTCCGTTGTCCTTGACTGAGGAGTGTGGGACACCGGCTAGAATGCCGTTCTCAAATGTGCAGGTGGGGGCTGAAATTCTAGTTCTGCCCCATCCCCTGTCCGTGCGACACTAGGCCAGTCACTTCACCTCTCTGTGCCTCAGTCTCCTCATCTGTAAAACAGGCTGACAATCCCTCCTTTTCGGGGTCATCAGAAATAAATGAGGGAGTAGACTGAAGGGAGATGTCTGAGGCAGAGCCAACTTTGTGGCTGTGCGTGTTCGGGGAGACAGAGAAACCTAGGAGATGGCTACCTAGAAGCGGAAGCCCTGGGCTGAGGATGAGGCACTAGGGCCCAGCACAGCGGCCAGCACGTACCAGGTGCTCAGTACACATTTGCAGAACAAATTATTACTCCTGCTGGTGCAACCAACCAGCCTGGAACACAGACAGAGCCACAGAGCAGAGGGCTGGACCCAGGGTGCCCTTGGGCAGGCAGCAGGAAAGCAGGGGCACAGCCAGAGGGGTGAGCATGAAGCCAGATGCAGCCCAGACCCACTCTCCAGCTCTGGGGCTCCGTGTGGGCACACGAGCCTGGGTACATGCAGCCTAGGTCACGACCGCATCAGTCAAGATGGCCGCACCGTCCTTGGGAACGACCATCACATTGCCAAGATGGCCGCCTCCACAGCCAAGATGGCCGCCACGCCGGCCCCAAGCAGGGCCTGCTGGGTAGCAGGAGCCGCGCGGCAACCGGGTTCACAGCAGAACAAATGAATTATTGAACCGCGTCAAGATGCCAAATGGGGTGACTCAAAACCCAGGGCAGCCCAAATTCTCCAAGGAATGATAGGAAACCAGTCAGCGCATCCCTGTGGCCCTGAGAATGCTGGGTAATTGCTTTTTCTCCTTTGTCTTTTTGTTTGCTTTTAGCAGAACCACCAAGAAGCAGCCACAAAAATCAGTTAAAACTTCCAAAGTGCTTCTTTCTCCAGAAATCTTTTATAAAAGGTGAAAGATTTACAAGACCTGAAGAGCAAACCAAGCAGGATAATTGTTTTTGGAATGACCCCAGTATTTTCACCCTGGCGACCCCGGCTGGGCATCTTGCCCCATATTTATGATTCCTGGTCCTCTGCGCGCCGCCGGGCGACCTTTCTGAGCCCCCTCTGCGAGCCCCCAGTCCCTTATCGGGCCTGTAACTCACCCTGACGTTATCTCTCGGGAGGGTTTTATGCACTTTAATTTAACTCCCCTCATCATTATTTCCCGGACTTCAAGGTTTTCTCTTTCGAGCTGCCCTTCCCGGGACAAGCATAATCTGTTTGCCATCAAGCCCAATAAATATGTTTGTGCGGGAGACGAGAATGGTTTGGGGAGAGTGGCTCAGGCCTGGGAAGCAGCCTCTGGCTCTTACCTGCTTCTGGGCTTCCAGGCTGGTCTCTGTGTCCTTGAACCTCTGTGGAGGTGGGAGCCACTGCCTTGGAGCTCAGGCCTGGTGGCCCGTGTAGCAAATGCAAATCCAGGGCTCCCATTAAATTTGAACTTCACATACACAATGCATTTTGCTCAGTATAAGGATGTCTCATGCAATGTATGCTAAAAAATTATTCATTGTTTATCTGAAATTCAGATTTAATTGGGCATCTTGGATTTTCAGTGGCATCAGCTCCTAGGGGCTGCCCCACCCACTCCTCCAAAAGCAAATTAATATGTTGGGGACATATCCACCTGCTAGGGCTGCCATAACAAAGTCCCAAGGACTGGGTGGCTTAAACAAAACAAAATGTATTTTCTCACAGTTCTGGAGGCTGGAGTCCGACATAGAGGCGCTGGTTTCTCCTGAGGCCTCTGTCCTTGGCTTGCGGATGGCCGTCTTCTCCCTGTGTCCTCACATCATCTTCCCTGTGTGTGTCCGTGTCCTAATTTCCCCTTCTCAAGGACACCAGTCAGATTGGATTAGGGCCCACCCTAATGACCTCATTTTAACTTAATTACTTCCATAAAGGCCCTCTCTCTAAATACAGTCCCATTCTGAGGTAGTGGGGGTTGGAGCTTCAACATATGAATTTGGGGGGACAGGGGTGGACACAATTCGGCCCGTAACAGGGGGTTTAACCATCCCCCACCAGAAAGCCCCAGAGCCTGGGGCCCACAGCAGGGCAGCCCAGCCTGTTGGGACACCTTCGGTTTTCAGGGCTCGGCTCGGAGAGGCCCACAATGCATCATCGCAATAGGTCACATGCCACCACGCTGTCCCCTGGCCTCGCCCCTGTGCGCAGCAACAGCTCTGCAGGGCAAGTGTGATCAGCCAAGGTGTACAGAAGAGGCGTGAGGCACAGAGAGGCTCAGTAGCAGCCCCAGGCCACACAGCAAATCTGGGGCAGCCCTGGGGCGGTCTCAGGACTCTTCCCCCTCCGCCCCCACCCCACCGGTTACACCTGTCATCCCCTTAGGACCCAGATGAGCCAGCTGCACTTGTGTAGCCAAAATGAACCCTCTCCGCAGGACACCACACAGCCTGACAGCTCAAGCCGAGGCGGGCAACTGGGTTCACAGCCCGACAGGCTGTGGCAGGAGCCTCCCACCCTGCCGTCCGGAGGGTTTTTTGGGTGAGCAGGTCACAGTCGGAGGCTCCAGAGGGAGACAGACCTGAGTTCAAATCCCTGCCCGGTGACTTCCGGGCCCCCTGATCTCAGCACTTCCCTTCGCCACCCGGGGCCGTGTCCTTACCTACAAGATGCCTGAGGCAGGACGAGATTGGACAAATTAACCAAGGCCTGTGTCCCTCTGGAGTATCCCAATGTTCCTCAACCCTGTGACATCCTCCCTGTACAAACAAGGTGCTGATGGAATTTGGGACTGCCCCACGCCTTGAGGGGCAGTTAACACTCCTAGCCTGTGCGGCAGACCTCCCAATTGCTCCCCATGCGACAACCAAAAATGTCCCCACCCCATTACAAAATGACCTCTGGGGGTGGGAAGGCCCCAGGTTGAGGCCTGCAGCCCCACTGCTCTGGGGAAAGGATTCTCATCAACAGCTGGGACCCGGCCAGGGCAGGGCTCTGCCCCCAGGCTGGGCCGGGGCTGTAAATGACAGCCACTGAGAGGTCTGTGGGAGCCCCAGCGGTAACCAGCAGAGGGCCCAAGACGATGGGGCTTCAGCAGGTGTGGATACAAGATGCTGGGACAACATGCCCATGTGGCAACTATTAATCGTGTTTTTATTTTCTGTATTTTATAGTGCTTTGACATTTTAGGGGCTTTGTTAACCCTGAAGGAACTGCCCCTCCCACGACTAATTCCGGCTAATTCCTGAAACACCACGCCTTTCACAAGCAACCCCCCCCAACTCCAAATCCCCCGCCACCTCCCTCATTCAACTCCCACAGCTAAGCCAGTATGTCCCCTGCCCCAGATCTCCCAGGGCCAGACACCAGGCAACTAGACACCGCCCTTCAGCCCAGAGCCCTGTTCTTCAGGCTGCCCAAGCTGTCCAGCCCGACACTGCCCCCGCTTGCCTGTGCCTTCCTTCCCTGGGAACCCCAGCGGAGGCTGTGGCCCTGCCCCCTCCCCACGTGTGCCCTTCTGGGGCGCTGTGAGCGATAAACACGCTCTCCATGGCACCGACCTCTGCAGCCTGCCGCCTCACCACCCCTGATTAGAACAAATCCCGGGAGCATTTTACAACCACCACCATCTCCCACCACGCCCACCTCTGGGCAAAGGGGCACAGGAAAGACTAACGTCCCCCAGACCCCTGACCCCCAGCAGGACGAGCCCGACAGGAGCCATCGCGCTTGGTGGCTACGCAAAGCAGCGGCATTGCACCCACGCCCAGCGGAGCGCACGAGCAGGACCCTGCAAGAGGGTGGGCAGAGCAGGGCAAGGAGCCGGGGAAAAGGGCTGAGCCCCATGGTGTCTGGCCTGGCACGGCCCAGGGCACCCCTGGCCTCACCACCCTGTGCATCTCGCCCAGGCGGAGCCCGAGGACCCATCCAGGCTGGGAGGACTCTCCGTCGTCCCCGGCATTCCCCTGCCATCTGGGGCCAGTTGTTTGCATCTGACAGAGGTGGATGGACAGAGCCAGAGCTGCCTTAGGTCTGAGCCCAACTCTGCCGTTCCTGCACGGTGTGGCCTTGGGCCAGTTACCTCCCCGAGTCTCTGCTTCCTCCCATGTAAGACAGGGACAACGGTCTTCTTTCCTGAGGAAATTAAGCGCATAAAAATCAAGCCATCAGTGACGATGACTAGACTCCCAAATGCCTCTGTCTGCAGTGAGGGTGGAGCACCCACTTCCTACTCACCCCTAAGGCTCTGGAAACTCCACCATGGAAACGCAGGGATCAAGCCATCGGGGGCCGCATTGTGTTCTGGGACATTTCCTCTGTAGAATCTCTAGAAATGATCATTATTGGATTTCTAATGTAACATAAAATGTGCCCAGGATCACAGCAGTTTTCCAGTACATAGTATATTGTTATTGACTGTAGTTACCATGTCGTACAATAGATTTTTTTTTTTTTTTTATGGACAAGGTCTCGCTCTGTTGCTCAGGCTGGAGTGAAGATCATAGCTCACTGCAGCCTTGAACTCCTGAGCTCAAGCAGTCCTCCTGCCTCGGCCTCCCACATAGCTGGAACTACAGGCATGCAAGCACCATCATGCCAGGCTAATCTTTTTTAATATATATATATTTTTGTAGATTCAGAGTCTCACTGTGTTGCCCAGGCCGGTCTCTAAGTCCTGGCCTCAAGCAACCCACCCGACTCAGCCTTCCAAAGTGCTGGGACTACAGGCATGCGCCACCGCGCCCGGCCCCTTTGCCCATTTTTAAACCTGGTTATTTGTTTTCTTGCTACTGAGTTGTTGGAGTCCCTAATATATTTGGATAGTAACCCTTTATCTGGTGTATGATTTGCAAATATTTCTCCCACTCTGAGGTTGTCTCTGCTGCTTGTTTCCTTCGCTGTGCAGAAGCTTTTAGTTCGATGCGATCCCATTTGTCTATTTTTGCTTCTGTTGCCTGTGCTTTTGGGGTCACATCTAAAATATCTTTGCCCAGACCATGTTTATGTATTTCCTAAGAGCACTGCTGTCCCCTCGAAGCCTTCTCCTGGCGCCATCGCTCTCCCGCGCCTTCCACCCACCCCAAAGCGCCTGCTCCTCGAAGCCCCACCCACAGCCCTTGCAGGCTCTCCTGCCGGACCCACCCCTGAACCAGCTCCTGTTCCCCACATCCCCTCCAGGGCCACCACCAAGCCTTTGTATTGTCCCCGACGGTCCCCTTCTCTGCACTTCCCTTTCTCCCAGACTGACCCTCTTCCCCAAGCCACCACTCCCATCAAAGCACCTCACTCTCCCGCTGTTCCCCCACCGGGCTGTGAGCCCAGTTAGGGCAGCTTGGAACACTGCCCAAAACAGGGCCCATTTTTTAAAAATGCATAACATTTGTTGAATGTGTGCAGTCAACACAGAATCACTCACTGTGCTGAGTGCCAGCAGTAAAAGAAGCACATTACACCCCTGGCAAAAGGCGCCCATGGGGACCTCCCTGAATTCACACTCCAAAAGGAGCCAGACTCAGGTTGCACAAACCATTCCACGACGCGCAAGGACAGGCGCCACTGCTCCGTGGTGCCGGACGTCAGGGGCCGTCCCATCTGGGGAGTGGTCGCCCCTGTGAAAGAATTCATTGAGCTATGTATGCACTTGGGATCTGCACCTTACACTGTGAAAGTTATACCCCCAAAATTCAAAAGTTAGGAGAAATAAAATAATTGTTAAATACATCTGAGTCACATGAACCCACACATAGTATTAAAATGCATAAAGACACACGCACAGAAATGAAAGTACATAAAACCTGGTGAAATCTGAATCAGGCTGTGGACAGTATTGTATCAATGTCAATTTCCTGGTTGTCATATTATACCAGAGTCCTACAAAATGTTGCTTTGGGGGAAAGTTGAGTAAAGGGTACCCAGGATTTTCCATACTATTTTTCCAAATTCCTGAAAGTTTATAATTACTTCAAAATAGAAAGGTTTTTTTTTTTAACTTAAAAACTAGAAATACATTTAAGAAATCGGAACCAAATCTTTATTTACATAACATTTATTAAACTCCAGGGAGAATACAAAACGCTCTACTGGACCAGGTGAACTATGAAAGATAAATACGATTATAAACTCTCAGAACATATTCTGAATGTGGGAAAGTTAATATATAAGAAGTTTGGTAGTAGTGTAAAGAGGGTCACTGAAAAGATAATAAGACAAAAACTAATAAATACTGGGCGAGGTGCTGACCCAGTTCCTTAACGCCGTGTAATTTTCCCTCCTGACCCCGAGACCAGGGGAGTTCATGATCATTATCCAACCATGGGAGTCTTCGGTGTGAAATTTTGTTTCTACTTATTTTTAGAATACTCGATCACCTTCCAATATTTCTAAGTATTATTAATTAATATCTTGGCTTCTGTACTTGATAATCCAAATGAAATGAACCAAATGGAAAAAAGGATAGGCCTGCGTCAGAGCCAATGGTACAGGGGCAGGAATGTTAACGGGGAGATGAGGGAAACCAAGGCAGCAGCTGCCCCGGCTGGGACTCCAGAAGAGGGGAACCCGTCTGTCTATGATCCCCTTATTCCCAGAGTGTGGCAGAGAGAAGGCAGACAATAAATATGTGTTGAGCGATGAATGAATGAATGAATGAGTGAATGAATGAATGAGTTGGCCAACTCTGTTGGCCTCACTGGTTGAGGAGCCTTCGGGGTTGGGTGTCCCAGGCCCGGCATCCAGAGGCAGGTGCAGTGCCACAGGGGCCTGGCTGCGCGCTGGAGCTGGGGCGGCCACCGCCTGCCCCTTCCCCGCACCCTGGCACCAAGAACCGCCTTTCTGGGCACCGCAGTGCCGCCCGCAGCAGGGGAAGACGCCTGGGAGCAGAGGAGAGCAGGGCAAGCCCAGGAGCCGGGCCTGGGCAGCCGCCTGTTCAAAGAGGCAACGGCCCGGAAGGAAGACACGGTGCTTCTGCGAGGGTCTCCTGATCCGATAAAAGATTATCAGCTAAATAAAACAAGAAGCGACTGGGGCCACGGTGCCCTGTTGGATTGAAATCGTGTGAGCAAAGTGGTTTTCTCCGGGAGATTTATTTCCTGCTCGGGCTTCAGGCAGCCAGCCCAGCCGGAGAGAACGGGCTGGTCTCCCCCCGTGGGGCAGGGTGGGGTGGGGTGTTATTTAATCTTCCAATGGGCTGGAACAGGAAAGCCGGCATGAATGGACATTAATTCTAAAGCAAATTATTAAAGTGAGATCTGGGATTCCGGGAAAGCCATCTACCCCCTGCCTGTCTGCCACCTTCCCTCCTGAAGGCCATAAAATCGCTCCTCTCCACTCAAAACCCACTGCCAGACCACCCGGGTCTCCCACTGGGGCTGAGGAGAAAGGCCTAGGCCTGGCCCACGCCCAGGGCCAGCAGAGTCCTGGACCTAGCTGGACTGCCATGCCTGTGGGCCCAGGCCACTGCCTGCCTGGGCCTCGGCCCGACAATGACCCCACGTTTCTTGCTTCTTTGTCACCTGTATTTGTGCTTAGGGATGACCTGGGCTGCCTCTCCCGTGTGGGTTCGACTCCCATCCACCTCCACGACAGGGACCTTGGCCCACCTTGGGTGTCCTTCCTCACACCTCACCCCGCCCAGGCTAAGCCCCCCCTAAGCTGCAGGGCACCCCACACTCCGCTGCCAGGCCCAGGAGACACAGGGAAAGACCAGACCCAGTGCCCCAGAGGCCAGCCGGGGCTGGAGTGCGGGTAACTGCTGAGAAGAGGACACACAGGCACGGGCTGGGTGCAGGGATGGCCTCAGGGTGCCACCAAGAGAGGATCCCCGACCTGGGCATTGAGGAGGAGGAGGAGGACACCAACTGGACCAGGACATGCAGAGTGGAGGACCAGCATTTGCAAAGGTCTGAAGGTAGAGCACTTACTGGTTCATCCAGAATCTACGATATTCATAGTAGTTAAAATAATAGTAAAGACAGTTAGAATTTAAGTGCACTGTGCCAAGTACTCCATATATGCCTGCTATCTAATTTTAATCTTCCTGACGACCCTGTGAGGGGGTGGGGATGGTCATTATTCCCATTTTCCAGATGAGGAAGAATGAGGCTCGGAGAGACCCAGGTGCCCAACACACAGTCAGTATGTGGGACGGCCGGACTCCAGAGTCAGTGCTCCTTGTCACCCCACTCTGCCTCCCCTCGGGCCTACGCTATGGGGAACCCACAGGTCACATGCCCATCTCTGAACCAATCAGCTCCCCAGGATGGAGACTCCAATTGGCCTGGCCTGGGCCACGCCCCTTTCCCTGCGTCCAAAGCTACTACTACAAAAGGGAAGGGGGAGTTTCCCTACCCCAAAATGGATACGTTGAGGCCTGTTGTGTATGGGGCTCAGAGAGGGCAAGCAACCCCCCCAGGTCACAGCGTGCGAGCCCGTGTGAGTGTGTGTGTGTGTGTGTCCCTGTGGGACACAGCCCACATTTCTCGGTTCTGTGTCTCTGGCCCCTACCCCTCCTCTGAGAGCATCCCTCTCCCCTGTAGATGGCCCCGGCCCGGTGGCCCGCTCATCTGAGCCCCAGGGCGGGCCCTGGTGGCGGCAGGTGCTGTGAGATGAGCGGATCCGGAGCCCTTGGGCCGGGAAGGACCCGAAGGTCCCCGGCTGGCCAGAGACGCAGACAGCCCCCCAGCTCACGGCCCTCCCGGATGAGCCCTTCTCCGTGGGGCCTGCAGTCGGGGCGCCCCCGCGGGCTCAGACGCCACTTTCCGGCCGGGTGACAGCAGGTTCCGCATCCAGGACAAGGAGGGGAGCGAAGGCTTCCTCCAGGCCCAGCGCGGCTTAGGAGGCGCCGAGACCGACAGAGCCACCGGCGCACGCGGCTCCGCGCCCTTCAAAGAGGGATCGCGACCGCCGCCCCAGCGCGGCTTCGCTCTCGCAGGGCGCCCGGGCCGCGGGGCGGGATGTGGGGAGCAGGGGACGCCTGCACGGCTCTGCCCGCCGGGCTGTGCCCGCGACGCAGCTCCCAGCCTGGGTCTCGGGCTCGCGGGGGCGGCGGCGCGGGGACAAAGGCCCAGTCCCCAGCCGTCGCACCCGCGCCCGTGCGCACACGCGGGCCCCCACGGCACATGGCTGGGTGCGGCCCTGTCCCCGCCCGCGGCCACCTCCCGACGCGGTGGACCCGCAGCAGCAGCCACTCTGGCGCCGACTCCCGCGCGCGCCTGCGGCCACGCGGAGCCCGGAAGGCCCGAGGGCGCGGGGCCCTGTTTCTAGAGCCTTCGTGGTCGCGGCCCTGCGGCGGCGGCGGCGGGCGCTGCGCGGGGACCGGAAGAGGGTCGCTGTCCGACGCCCGCCCGCGCGTCCCTTGGGGCCTGGGCCTTGGCCTAGGCGGGGGTGCGAACCCTGGCGCCCCAAACACACACGGGGTCTCCACGGACCCACGGGCCGATGGCGGCGGGACACACCGCAGCGGCGTCCGCGCCATCCTCGGCCCGGGCGAGGGAGCCCAACTGCAGCCTCGTGGCGCCACCTACGGTCCGGATTCCGTAGGATCAGTTACGGGCCGGGCGCCCGGTGGGCTCGGTGGCAGGCTGTCTCTTCCTGCCCCTGGGCTGCGTGAGGGCCACTGCCCACCCCAGTCTCGGCGCCGCCCCGCGGGAGACAGCCCCGCCTGTCTCAGTCCTCGTGGAAGGGGAAGCGGGTGTTCACGATGTCCCGGGTCCAGGGAGCAGAGCCACCGCCACAGGGAGGGACCTGGCTTGCAACCTCCTGGGCCCACTTGCAGGCCAGTGACCCTGCAGATGTCCTCCCTGACCCACCGTCCTCACCCCTGCCTCCTCCTCCACCCCAGCCCCCAGGCCTCCTCTGAGCACCCTACCTGCACCCCTGTTTAACACTACCCTGGAGTCTCAGAAAAATCACACAGGAAAAAGACCCTTGGAGACCCAGCTCCCTCCCCACTGTAGACCCAGAAACCGAGGCCCTGGCGGCCCCTCTGCCCTGGCCTGAGTCTGGGAGCCGCACTGAGTTCCTTCAGCCACCGCTCCATCCCCTTCTAGGCCAGCAGAGACACCGCACCCAGCGTTTGTGCTGATGACAGATGACAGCCGTGAGCACACGGGAGCCCTTGCTCCGGGCCAGCCCTCCAGGTCCCTCCTGTGACCCTCAGCAAGTCAGCCCCGTGGGCACAGCCTGCTACGCACCTAGGCTGTACGGCACAGCCTGTCACCCACACTACGGGAGATGCAGCAGGCTCTTGTAAACAATGCTAAGTCCTTGTGTGTCTAAACATAGCTCAACACAGGAAAGGCACAAAGGCACGATAAAAACACAGTATTATAATCTCATGGGACCACCATCTTACATGTGGTCCCTTGTTGACTGAAACACTGTTACGTGGCACGTGGCTGTGTTATTGCTCCCTTCATTCCACAAATGAAACTGAGGCCACCAGGCTTGCCCAAGCTCAGGGAGGTGAGTGGCAGAGCTGAGAGTCCAGCCCAGATTGGAGACCCTCTTCTGTGCTCTACCAGGGCCTCTCAGCCCAGTCCACAGCCAACACCTGGGACCCAGGCTGGGCCAGGTGTCAGCAACAGCACCGCAACGTGACCCACCCTGGCGTGGGAGGTGGCTACCCACTCACACATACATCACAATGAGTCACAATCACGTGGGCCACGTGGTGTGAGGCTCCAGCCCAAGTCTGGCCCTCAGAGTCCTGAGGTGTCAGATGCCTCTAGGCTGACCCTCCCGTTTTATAGTGGGCCTTGCTCAGGGTCACACAGAGCAGCTATGGTCTAGGCTGCTCCATCCCGCAGGTAAGACAAGGGTCCAGGTCCCAGATCCTGGACCTACTTGAGCCTCCAGGGTTGCACTCCTCACCCTGTAGGACCAACAGTTCAGCTGGAGCTCCCACTCTGGGGGTGAGGAAGGAAGTGGAAGGGACCGACACTGACACAGACAATGACAGATCCAGAGATCACAGCTCAGACGAAAGGCTTGGCTGGGGCTTGGGGAAGCCAAGAGGAGAGATTAGAGGTGGGAGAGGTCAGCTAGGCAAGGATTCCCAAGGAAGTGATATCAAGTGGGCTTTGAAGGATGAGCAGGAGTTTGCCAGTGGAAAAATGCAGGGAGGAGTAGTTCAAGGGAAGGCATGGGGCTTAGGGGAAGCTTGGCTAGTTCCATATATAAAATGATAGGAGTGTGGACCTGTGTACTAGACAGGCCTGGGTTCAAGTCCCCATCCTGCTTCGAGCAGGTGACTTAACCTTCTGAGCCTTTGTTTCCTCAGTGCTCTCCTCAGTCACGGGGCAATTGCACGGTTAGCATAGAGTGGGACACAGGGGACACAGAAGAGCCCATCAGGGAAGACTGAAGACTATGGGTAGGGACGGGGTAGTGTGGCTGGGGAGGTCGCTAGAGGTCAGACCATGAGGACCTTCAATGACAAGCGAGGAGCTTTGCTTCATTGTCAGAACAGTGAGAGCCATGGAAGGGGCTGGAGCCACAGAGTGACCCATCTGCTTTGTGTTTAGAAGGTGCCGCTGGGCAGGAGCTGGGGTCTCCTTGAGAAGGATGGTGGCTGGGACCGGGAGCTCCAATCCCAGCCCTGTGCCTACCCCCGTCCCCCTCAGTCCCAAAGCCTTCTCTCCCCCTCAGCCCTGTGAGGACGAGGAGCCACCCTGGCCTGACACTGGGGCTGAGCCAGGGCTGGGGTGGGGCTGGCCTGCGGCCCGCTCCACAGCCCCTGCCCTGGACAGCCCAGCCCGCGCACCTGCGCCCCCGAGACGGAACCAGGGCTCCCTGCGACCAGCCCTCTGCTCTCCTCGCAGCCGCCTGCCTCCCCCACCCCAGACACTCCGCAGTCCGCATCACAGAGAAAGCGCGGCAGCACCGCCATAATTCCTATTTCCTTCTAAACGGGCCTGCTCCCACAAAACCAATTAAAGCACCTGCCGGGGACGGGGCTTTGTCAGCAAATTATTTCCAGGCTCTGCGGCTGGGGAATAAATCTCGGAAGGATGGAGTGGATCGTCGGATGGGGCGGGGAGCTGGGATGAGGCAAGCAGGCTGGGGGCGGGGGCGTTCCCTTTGGGTCCAGGCAGCCATGACGGGGTCTTCACCACGGCCCCCAGACCCTGGACACTGCCCCCCGCTTCTGCCCAAGAGTCAGTCCCTAAGGAGATGGATATCCTGGCTCTGTGTCGGGAGCTCACCTGCAACGCTGCTTCTGGTGGCAGTGACTCCCAGAGCATAGGCAGGGGAGAGGTGACCTGGGCATCTCCACCTCCTTGTCCCCAATGCCAGCCCCTCTACATCTCCTGGCTGCTTCCCCACCGTGCAGTGGGAGCCTCAGGAGGCTGGGGCTCCTAACTCACTGAGGCACCTTGGGCAAGTCCATCCCTGCTCCAGGCCTTGGTGTTCCTATCTGTAAAATGGGGGTGGTGGGAATTTGACGAGCCCTCCCACCTCCAGCTGCCTGTGAAATCCCATATGGCCTCGTGGTTCACCCCAGGCTGGGCCTTCTGGGATGCCCATGAACTCTCTTCTTGGACAAAGGCTAAGGCCAAGGGGTGGGGGGACCCCTCATCCAGTGCAGCCACCACTGCCCACCCCCAGGAGCTCACAGCCTGGCAGAGGCATGAAGGGGCTGAGGGAGCCCTGAGGGAGCCCTGGAAGTGGGCAGTGACTTTGGCACAGAGGGTAGAGGCTTCCGAGGGTGGGACCCTGGGAGCTGGACTTTGAAAGATGCATGAGAGTTCACCAGATTTAAGGTCTCATTCTCCTAAAGAAGACATTATTCTGATTCCTGTTGCATCTCTGCAAGTGTTAGCAAAAGGCCCCCTTACTTCCACTTTACTCCCATCTTCAGAAAATCTGCCGTGTCTACGATATGAACAGTGCCCCTAGGATCGTGCAGTGCACAACTTGGATAACTGTGCACTGCAGTTCTAGGAGAATCAAGCGAAAAGGGGCAAGGATCTGCTCATCCCACCAGCCTTGAGAAGGACTGAGATGGATGAGAGGGCCTCTTGCCAGCAGAGGGTTGGGAAGGAGCTGCCCCCAAGGACAACATCTGATATGTCCCATCCCCAAACAGTGTAAATTCAGAACTTTGAAAAGTACCAGTTTGGACTACAACCCTTAAGAGGTAACTGACACCGACTCTGGGCTAGTGGCCCACTAGCCACTTCACCCCCATGAATCCCCACCCAACCCTGCAACAGGGCACAGCGGAAGTACTGACGCAGCTAGAGGTGTCACGGAGACGATGTACACGGGCTCTGAGTCCACCAAGCCCAGCAGGGCCACGCGCAGCACTGAGCCTCGACGTGGGGCAATCACAGTGCCCACCACGAGTGCCTGCTGAGGGTGGATGGTCACCGAGCCTCCAGCACTCAGCGCTCACCTTGCCCGAGGGCTCAAGGGGTGCTGCATCATCATCCCCGGGCTGCCAGGCCCACATCCGCTTCGGCTGCACCCCCAAAGCCTCGCTGCCCCCTCCCACCTGCTCCATGGCCCAGTGACAGGTTCAGTGAGGACTTGCTGTGTGGCCAAGCCCACGAGGTAGGTGTCCTCATGGCCACCTCCCCCTGCAACAGCTGAGGCGCAGCATGCACAGCGCGCTTCTGCGTGGTGGGAGGGGATTGGCACTCAGGCCCCTCTGATACCAAAACACAGGCTCAAGCCAATTCCCCAGGTGCCCGGAAGGGGAAATGTGCTTTGGATGCACAAAGGGGGTCAGGCCTGGCCAGAGGAGCTGCCAGTGCGGGGGCAGAGGGGAGCCAGGAAGGTCACGAGAGAGGCAGGAACCTCCCAACCTCCCCAGACCGGTGGTGGTGGCTGCGGCGGGCGCAGTGAAGGCTGCCAAGTGCCGCTGTCAGCAACGCTCCTCTGCAGGCGCATAAATCCGCATCTCCTCTGGGAGCTGTGAGAAGTTCCAGCCCTTAGCAATCGTGGCTGCAGTTACAGCGGCAGGGAACAGAGCCTCCCTCCCCCAGTGCCCAGCCTGGAGGGTAGCTGGGACCCCTGGTCCCCAATCCACGGCCACACCTCCTCAGGCCGCAGGGACCCGTGCAGCCCACTGATGTTCTGATGATGATAATAAAACGATAATAATACCATTGACTGTGGCCTCTTGCCTCGTTCTCTGGGCCTCTGAATTAGCTGAAGGAACCCAGCAATGACCCCTGAGATAGGCACCAGTGTGTTCCCATTTTACAGGTAAGAAAATTGAGGCTTGCAGAAGGGAAGCCACTTGCCCAGTGTCACCCAGCTAACAGAGGGGCAGTCACAGTTTGAAGCCAGATGAGCCCTCTCCCAGGCCCACACTGTCAACCACTGTGTAGCACGGATGGTTTCCCAGGGTCTCCCAGAAGTGTTTTGTTTGTTTATTTGTTTGTTTTGAGACAAGATCTCCCTCTGTTGCTTAGGCTGCAGTGCCGTGGCATCATCATAGCTCACTGCAGGCTTGAACTTCTGAGCTCAAGCGATCCTCCTGACTCAGCCTCCTAAGTAGCTGGGACTACAGGCATGCGCCACCATGCCCGGCTAATTTTTTACATATGTTTTTAGTTGGCCAATTAATTTCTTTCTATTTTTAGTAGAGATGGGGTCTCGCTCTTGCTCAGGCTGGCTTTGAACTCCTGACCTTGAGCGATCTTCCCGCCTCGGCCTCCCAGAGTGCCAGGATTACAGGCGTGAGCCACAGCGCCTGGCCCTTTTCTTCTTTCTAACTATAGAAGTGATTGTAAAAAGCGGTACAGTAAAATACAGTGATAAGAGCTCAGCTCCAGAGCTTGTGACAAGCTGGGACTTTGGGGTACATCATTTACCTTCTCTGAGCATTCCTGTCCTCATCTGCAAAGTGGGGATCCTCATGTCTCCGAGGGGCATTTCAAGGATGAAATTAGATAACGTGTGTCTCAGCTTTGCGCAGTGGCAGTATCGAAGCCAATGAGGTTTATCTGAGGCGTGATTATTGCTAATTGGAAACTTTGCCCAATACCCCACCATGACTACTTGCAACATAGCAGGCACTGGCAATTTTTGATGGGCGTGGGGGGGCTGAATAAAAAAAAAAAGTGTGTATCAGTCAGCATCCAACCAGGAAAACAGTATACAAACAGGAGGAATTTGATACAGGGAATTAACAACACAAGTGCCAGAAGAGCTGAGAGGCCACACGGGATAGGCAGCGACCCAGAGATTTTCATAGCAGGAAGCTACTCTCCCCTGGGGGGTCTAAAGGAGGAGAGGGGGTTTGCAGGGGCTGCGGCGGGGAGCTGGAGTCTGGGAGGACCCACCCGAGGGGAGCTGGCTCCAAACAGGTGCAGCTACTGGCCAAGGCTGCTCACGGCGCAGCAAGCGGGGCAGAAGTTCCCCAGCCTCTCCCTCCTGCCCTCCTGTCTCTCCCAGCGGGAAACTCAGCTGCAGGGTGGGTCCTACAGCACAGACCGGGTGGATCTGAGGGCGTTTGCACAGCCCAGGGACAGCGCGGGGCCCAGTCAGTAAGTGGTCCTTTTTTCTTTGCATTATTAAAACAACACATGCTCACTGTATTAGTTACGACTATTTTTTTCCTCTCCTCTCCCCAGTTAGGACTGTCTTGGTTGTGACAGAAACCTACTCTAGCCAGACAGTAAAAAGGGGAATTTAATAAAACAGTACAGAGAAGTCTCGTGAAAGCCAAGGGCAGGACCATGGCCTGGAAGCAGGACCAGGAAAGGCTACAAGTCCCTCCAGGGCTCCCACTGTCTCCTGCTCCTGTATGTGTGTGTCCGCTCCCTGCACCCCAGCTCCTCTGCTCTCAGGGAAGAATGTGGCCCCTGACAGCCCCCCAAGTCACAGACTGAGTCTGGGATTTCTTTTCTTTTTTCTTTCTCTCTCTTTTTTTTTTTGAGACAGGGTCTCACTCTGTGTCCCAGGCTGGTGTGCAGTGGTGTCATCATAGCTCACTGCAGCCTCAATCTCCTGGGCTCATTTTTTTAAACTATTATTTTTTTACCATTTCTCTCTCTATATATATATATATTTTTTTTCCTCCCCCTGAGCCATTTGCAGGTAAGTGACAGACATCATGACCTTTTACCTCCAAACTTCTTTTCGTCTCCTAAGAATCAGGACATTCTTCTACATATGCCATTATTACACTAGGAAAATCAACAATGATGTCATGGTTCCATTAAACATTTCAGAGGGACTGATTCAAATTTCGCAGAGACCGGTTGCCAATGATAGGAGTTGTGAGGAATAAATACCATGCACAAGTGCCCAGCAGGGTGCCTGGCCCACAGCGGGAGCTGGGGCCATGTCAGTGTCGCCCACCCCAAATTCCCCCCAGCTCCGCCCTTTGCAGACACCAGGCAACTCCACCCGCTTTCCTCTGTCCGAGGCCACGTGACAGCCACGTGGTGCGACGGAAGGATCCAGAGAGGGCCCCCGGCTCTCCGCAGCAGCCACAAGAGCAGGCGCTGAGGGCAAAGGGAAAATTGCTGGAAACAAAAGGCAGAGTCACAGGGCGCTGAACTCGGCCTCGCCAGCCTCCCAGTCGTGGCGCCAGGGCGGGGGGCCGTGCCAGCCAATGCTGCTCTGCGACGTGGCAGCCAGAGCCAGACTCCTGGCCGGGGTCCCTCCACTTACCAGGGCAAGAGTGGTTTTTTTTTTTTTAATTGTTTTCAAAACAGATTTCATGTGGTCCCAAAATGAGACCATGATTGTAAATTAAAGTGTAATTAGCCTTTACGCTTTTATATTCATTAACTCTTCTCTGTTAATGATGCTAGGCTGGAGCAGAAACCCTGCATTATGAAACCACATCCAGGAAATAAAATAGTGATTTAGATAATGGCCACAATGTATTGCTACTTACACATAATTAAACAAATGCTCCATTTAAACTTGGAAACATGACTGAATGTTGATTAACCCTCGCCCAGCAATTCTGCTTGGGACTGGGGAAGGGGAGGCGCCGAGAGCTGGTCCGGAACGAAGTGTCTGGGCTGCCACATCCGTCCACCCTGTCGGCCACCCACATCCACCAGCCACACCTGTGCAGGCCCAGGGCAGGTCTCAGGCCAGGGAGCGTGGCCACGGGGGCAGTGACCACCAGAGTGATCCTGGGGCCACTTGAGAAACCACCACACTAAGTGGAATAAGCCAGACACTAAAGGACAAACACTGTCGTTTTGATTCTACTTACGCGAGGTCCCGGCAACGGCCAAATTCAGAGAGACAGAAAGTAGAGTGGAGGCTGCCAGGGGAGGGAGCGGGGAGTTCTGGTCTCATGGGGACGAGTTTCAGCTCGGGATGATGACAAAGTGCTGGTCATGGTGGCGATGGTCGCACAATGATGTGAATGTACCTAACGTCGCCAAACTGCACACTTAACATGGTGAAAAGGGTCAATTTTATGGTATGTACAGTTTGCCACAATCTTTTTAAGTTTATTTAAAACATAAAAACAAAGAAGAAGTTGCCAGACTCTGGCTCGGCTGCCCGCTGGGGACAAGAAGATCAGAGCTTAGCATTGGGCCCAATGAAACCTGACTCAAGGTTTTATGGAAATTTTTTATATTTATAATATATCTATATTTTATATATTTTTAAATTCTTTTTTCTTTTTTTCTTTCAAAATTGCAATCAGTGCTCTCAAAATATTTTTATATATTTATTTTATATAAAAATTTATATACAATTTTTAAAATTTTAAATTTTATATATAAATATATTTTATACTTAAATTATATATGAATGTATATTTACACTTAATTTTTTATGTTAAATATAAAAATATGTTTTTTAGTTTTTATATTTATATAAATTTCTTATAGTTTATATTTTGTTTAATAAACATATAACTATATTAATTATAATGAAGAATTGTTTCATCCAGACATACATTGAATACAATGTCAAGTTTCTGGTTCTTCAACGCACTCCCAAAGAAACACTCCGTAATTTGCTGTTGGTCCTTTTCCTACATGTGTCTTTTCCAGATAGCGTGTGCCTCGGCTGGGTTCCCCCAGTGGCAGACCCTGGGATAAGAACCGGAGTGTAGACAGTTGATTTGGGAGGAAAAAACGAGAAGGGGAGAAGGAAATGGGACAAGGACGGGGAAGCAAGGAATAGGGGCACGTGGCCAGACCAGTTATTTATTGCTGCGTAACGAATGACCCCCAAATCTAATAGCTTAACAATAATTCCTTGTCACCTCCCACGATTTCTATGACTCGGGAATGCAGACAGCAAGGACCAATTGTCTCTGCCTCGCAATATCTGGGGCCCCCCCCGGAAAACTCAGTCTGGGGGCTGAGTCATCTGCGGGCTGCCCACTGGCACACCTGGCAGTGATGCCAGCTGTCCTTTGGGGGCTTTGCTGGGGCTGTCTGCTGAAACCCTACTCCTGGTGGCCTGGGCTCCTCAACGTGGTGGTTGGGTTCCCAGGGCAAGCATTCAGAGAGAGACACAGAGACAGAGAACCCCAGGTAGAAGCCATGCTGCCCACGTGACCAGCCTCAGAAGTCCTGCAATGTCACTTCTGCCACCAGTTACGAAGGTCTGCTCAGGTTCCAGGATGGAGGAGTGTCAATGGTCCACTGGGACAAGAGCATGTGGGAAATACGGCCTGTCACAGTTACCAGGTGACTTCCCCTGTGGGCGACTGGAGCTCAATCCCACCAGGGAACACTCAGCTCAGGCTATCCCGCCGCAGAGGAGAGGGAGACAGCGTGCTTTGGCTGGGGGCTGCACCAGGGTTGGGCCTTAAGTCTCTGACACTTCCAGCCTGCAGGACACACGCTCACAGAGCGGGCTCCGCTGCCAGAGAAAGCCCTCGAGTGAAGAGAGAGGGAAGCCGGGGCCGTGTGTCCCACGCCAGGCAGGAGTGGGCAGGGCGGGCACTGACAGTTTCCCATGCGGAAGCCAATCACTGACAAGAGAATGGGGCCACCAAAATTGACTTAGATTAATCAAAATTTACTGCCCAGTTTCCCCAAAGGTGGATGCAAAGTTGAGATTCTGTTGGAACGGAAGGGAGGAGAGACGATGTCTGATGGCCGTGCAGTCAGTAGCTGCCACGCTAATATTTATTGAGCTGTAGGCCAGGGACCGTGCCACGTGCAAAGAGACTGTGCCAGCTGGGACAGAGTTAACCCCCACAGCCTTGGAAAGACGTGTTGGAGACACAGACCCTTCCTGCGCCTGGGCCCCTGCACACCTCTAGCAAGGGAGCGCCGCCCTTCCTGCATCTCAGCCCCGTCTCTGAGGATGTCACAGCAGCAACAAACAGACTTCCGCTGTGTTTAATCCAGGTTACTATTTGGGTCTATTTATTTCCACAGCACAATCTACTCTCACACAAGTGCATAGTATCAGATTGAATTATCTGCAATTGCCAATTTGTAAGTCGAAATGGTCAGACCTTAGCAATTTCAGATGATTCAGCCTAAAACACATAGCTCATTCTTTTCACCCCTGGATGGTATTTCACCGTGCGGACATACCATAATTTATTTAACCGCTCCTGATGTTTGTTTTGAACATCTGTATTCTTTCCGATTTTTTTTTTTTTTTTTTTTGAGACAGGGTCTCACTCTGTTGCCTGGGCCAGAGTGCCATAGTGTCAGCCTAGCTCACAGCAACCTCAAACTCCTGGGCTCAAGTGATCCTCCTGCCTCAGCCTCCCGAGTAGCTGGGACTACAGGCATGCGCCACCATGCCCGGCTAATTTTTTCTATTTTTGGTAGAGACATGGTCTCACTCTTGCTCAGGCTGGTCTC
>CAUYRT010037716.1:0-46920 GCA_963574885.1 Lepilemur ruficaudatus
TTAAAGCATCTTCATGCAGACCTTTATTTGTAGTATTTTTGGTCTTGAACTTGTGATCCTCCTGTCTCAGCCTCCCAAAGTGCTAGGATTATAGATGCGAGCCACCATGCCTGGTTTATTTGCAGTATTTTTTTTTATGTCTATTCTCAAATCTTGTACACCATTAATTGACATCAAATTGTTTTCCATATTGATTAAAGTTTTAAAAATTTCTTTTGTTTAAGGTTAAAAATTGGTAAAACATTAGCAATGTATTAATCAGAAATTGAGTAGAATCAAGTTGTTTTATTTTAAATGGAAGTAAAATAAAATAAGGAAGTGTTTTTTACTTTAAAGCAGTTATACAGGGGATAATCACTGTCTACTTTTCTTAATTGTAAATTAGATTTATTCTGAATAAGTTTTGGTTTTACATTGGTATAAAATATCTACTTTCTCCTCCTTCTTCTTTCTGGTTTATGCTTTTCAGAGAGATAATAGGAAATAACCCACTAGAAGGAGCTCAGCTTTATTTTAATCCACATATAGAAGAAGAAATTTTAATTTTATAGAAAAATGGATTGTTTAGATTTAGTTCATTAACTAAAAAATAAAGTGAGACCTTTAAGGTAACGCAAAGTGCTTTTATTTACTGAACCTTCAATAAATATTTTGGACATTTGTTTTTATGAATATTTTGAAGGTACTACTAAGATAGTTTCTCCTTAAAAGTTTCTTCACTATAGATTAGACATATACCTCACATCTCCTTAGCAGGTATCAAAACTTTAGGGCTAAAAGACTGCTTTGAACAAAACCCCTAGAAACCAATTACTTAGATGATTTTGCAGCAATTTAAACCATGAAGTTAAATTTGCTCAGTTTCTCAAAAGCACCTGTTATCTCTGACCCAGGCCTTTTCCCCAGCCAATCCTTTTGCTTGACACACCAGCTCCTTTGCCTCTTCCTGCCCCTTTCATTTAGCTAGTACTATTCGTCTTTTTGATATCTGTGTATTAGTCCGGGTAGGCTACGTTATGATGCCTTAAAATAAGGGGACCTAAATCTCAGTGGCCTAGCAAAACAAACCGTTTATTTCTCAATTACACAAGCCTGTTGTGGGTGGAAGTGGCTTTCATGGGCTGCTGTCTTTACTGTGGTATCTCACTTTTCCAGTCATTCCATCTTGTGATACCTCCATCTATGCACTTCCATCCATACATACAATTCTGCAATAACTGCGCAGGGGAAGAGAGCATGAGAAATCGTGCAATACCTTTTAAATACTTATTTCTGGAAGCATAATTTGTCCATGTTGCCAGAAAGGGAAATGCTAGGGGACATTAGTAATGTCTACTAAATCTTTCTTAAATAAAACATCTGTGTATCTTTTCTTGACCTCTCTTCTGCCCCTTGACCTTCTCCAGGAACTCTCTTAACCTCTTGTTCTTTCTTTTCCATAGTCATTATCATGACAAATTCTTTAATTGTATATCTTTTTCCCCTCTACAATGTAAGCTTTGTGACTTCTGTGACTACCTCTATTTGTGCTCACCATATTATTTACATTAACTGGCATACAATAAGCAGCTAAATATATTTATTAGATTTAATCTATTTATTGAATTTATAAACTAATGAGTTTCCATGGCTTGTAGTGTTCCAGTTAGAATGTTAAGTGCTTAAGTTGGATAAATGTTGATTTCTTTCAGAACTCCCATGGTTTCATGTATGATGTGCACATAGTATACAACAAGCAAATTCTTTCTTAATGGATGAATCAGGTATATATTTAGTACATATTATGAGCTGACACCATTTTGAGGAAGCCTGTCTTAGGGAATGATTATCTTTCAGTGCAAGTAGGAAAAAACTTTAACTTTTGATGGCCAGAAATAATATCTCCACAAGATATTTTTGTCAACCTCCTCCTCCACATAATTAAAATAATATTTATCTTAGTCCTTCTATGGTAAAGATTATGCTAGGAATTTGCTGGAGGGAAAATGGAAATACGGAAAAAGCAGATTCAAAGATGAATGAGGTATGATCTTTGTCCTTAAAGAGTTGACCAGCTATTAGAGATAAGATGTATATGTAACCATGATTGTTGAAGGAAGAAGTACAGCATAGGGGTTAAGAGTTAGGACTGTGTTTTCTGAATCAACTATTAACAATAACCTCAGGCTTTGTGGCGCATTTGATCAGGGCCTTAAATGTTTGTGCGTGTTGAAAAGGGCAGAAGACCATTCCAAACTGAGAGGAAAATACAAAGACCTTCTCCTGTATGCACATTCACTAAGTTATTATATAGACATGGGTAGTTCTCATTATAGTCTCAATTCTTTTTCCCTTACTACAAAAATAGAAGATGATGATATTCCTAACAGTTAATGTCAGGTGGGACCATGTGACTAATTTAGATCAATGAGCTCTATTTGGAAATGGTGTTTGTTATTTCTGGGCCAAATTACTAAAGAAGCAGTACTTGATTTTTTCATACTTCCTCCTTATGTCTTTAATAAATTTGAAGCTTTAAGTTGAGAAAGGGTGTCAAAAAATGGTAGAGCTCCCATCAGCATAGGTCCTTGCCAATATGAACTAGAATCCTTGTAGCATGAGCAGGAAATAAATGTTTGTTCTTTAAAACTATTGACATTTTTGGGTTTGATATATATATATATATATATATAGAGAGAGAGAGAGAGAGAGATATGTATATATATATATATACACACATACATAAAAAACAGATATATAAGTTTCTAAGGGACTTGATGTTAGAAAATTAAGATACTACTCAATTTCATGCATTCGAGGTGTGGCTGACACATTGTGCTTCTCTCTTCTCTCTCTCTGTCTCTCTCTCTCTCTGCTTCCCTCCCCCTTTTAAATCTAAGACTATGAGATTTATTAAATGAGATATTTAGAAAACACCAAAGGGCATATAGTATAATCCCCAAAGAGCAGACAGTAATAGACTGCTAATTGTTTGGCTAATATTTGATCACCTTGCACCATGGTATTTTACAAATTGACTCTTCCTCAAATTAGTAAGAAACTTAAGACTTGCATGTTTTTGAGGACAGTATAAAACATTCAAGTCTAAATTTTTTTTTTGTCTATATGATGCCAAATGAGTGATTTGACAGGCTTTTAGAAGCCTTGCTAAAAAAACAGCTGAGAAATTAGGCTACTTAAAGAAGACTTTGCATACATTTTAATTTTAGTTCAAGATCCCAATCTCATGGTTCTTTTTCACATAGTCAATTATAAAAAATGATAGTTTATCTTTGGGTGGATCTGTATTATTAGCAGGATTAATATTGGTGCTAGAGGATAATGTCTATGGTCAGCTCTAGGGGTTGAGACTGCCACCTGTATTACTGATTCTGAGGTTTTAATATTCTACTAAATATGGTGGTATGTAACTTCTTGGTAATGGCGATGAATGAGAAACTTTGAACCTTTTGGAAGATTGAGTCCTATTACCAGATATGTAGAAAACAGTGAAAATAGGGAAAAAAAACATCTGATGCAGAAACATATAGGATCTTAGTTAACAGTTCCCTCCTTACTTTTTAAACATCTGATACTGTTAAAGGATCGATTCCTAAATTTCAGAGATGAGCAAACTGTTGAAATCATTCATACAGTTTCTCACTCAGGTTTTAATTTTCTTATGCTTTAGGATGAGTCAAACTTCCCTGTTTTCCATCACCCACTTTATAAAAAAATAAGAAGTGCACTGTGAATTTCAAACATGACCTGAGTGAACAACTTTATAAAAATAATGTGCCTATATAATTACATGCTGTCAATTCTGTTATATGAGGGAGGATTATCAGGTTTGAATATTAATCAAGCTCACAGCTTCCCATTTTTCTCCTCTGAGTACCAGTGCTGTTTTAAGAACCATATAATGTGGTGAATAAAAAGAAAGAAAACAAACACTACCTGTGCTGTAGAAATTGTGATATGGCTAAGAATAAAAGGGGAGTAAAGTGCAGCAATATGCATTGGGATTGTGAAGATATAACATGAATAAACCAGAAGATGCAGCTGAAATGATGTCTGGAAAAGGAAGCAGAGTAGAAAGTGATTCCTAGATGTTTACACAGACCAAATACTGTATCTCAGTCTCACTGAAGATGGCTCACTTTGTGTTATCCTCCACAATCACCTTTGACTTCAGTACAGAAAATAAAAATAGAAGCTTGCATCACTTTCATCATTATTAATATTTCTAATAAGGGAATGATTTGCTTCTGTTTTATTCTTGTAACAGTCACGATTTAGTAACTGTATATGGTAATTTTAAAAACTGATACTACTTGACAGGAATTTTTTAAAATAAAAAAATTGGAAGGTAGATTTAGTCTAGAATTTCTAATAATTAAGGTGGATGTACAAAACTGTACATCATTGCTTATTCTTAAATGTTAAATCAGAAAGAAAATAAGCACGAATCAGTGAGTTTTTACTGCTTTGCTGAGATACTTATTGGATAATTAAAAATCATGAAAGTAGCTGTTTTAGTACATTCTCTCACCTTAAATATGGCAGATGAAATAATGGCTGATATATTAATTAGTACTAATTTTCTAACTTCAGCATGTAGTTGGAGAAGTTTCATTTTCCTCTAGATGGGTGATGCTCTCAGGAGTAGACATGGACTCAGAACTTCATGCTGCCCATCACTTCTCATGACACTCAGAAGGGAAGACAGGGTAAGATCACTAGTCAATGAAGGAGGTAAGGGTTGCAGTTTCTCATCCCTGCTCATAGGTTATAGCACCGCTGGTGGCACAAAGACCTAAGCGGAGTTACCCTCTCAGCCCATGGACCCTGTAGAAAGCTGAGTTCTTTCCTGGGGTTCAGAGGAGGCAGCACTTTTCTTAGCAGGTTCCAATGAGTGTACACCAGTGTCACAGACCTGGCCTGTCTCCCACAGCCTTAGGCTATTGCACAGTGAATGCTTTCATGTCCTTTCTGCATTGCATCCAGCAAAGCATGGGCTCTACTCTTTTAGAGAGGGTACAAATCAAAACACCAGGCATCTGATCACATCAAGGTTTGCAGGGTGATATGAGTCTCAGACCCTGCTGCCCTACTCCAGGAAAAACAATCTGCTCATCCTTTTAGAAAAGTTAACTCTAAATCAGTCACACAAACACAGAGTGCTGCCATACAAATTAAAACTGCTGTGTTATGATCAAACTCCATCGGTCAATTTTTGATGAGAGACCCATAGGCTTTATTTCTTTCAAGAACAAAAGAAAGGGATTCTCATAACAAAATGGTATTTATTTAAGAATCCCCCATAGGTCATCAAAAAAAGGACCACCCCAGAGACCTCTTATCAAGACAAATATATGATGGTGATGACATATTTGGAACTAAAATTTGGAGCTAAAATTGTCTAAAAGGTCAATTTTCAGTTACCAGAAGGGATGTTTTTTTCAGAATGTGTCAACCACTTCTTGACTTTGTGATTTTGATGAACGCCGGTCCCGCCTGTTTGTTTCCATGTCTTTGTGGTTAATGTCAAGCTGTGCACAGTGGAATTTCTGGTGTTCTTCAGATTTCATTAGGAGGAGATACCAGCAGTGGCCATCCAAAGAGCTCATTTAAGGGCATTATGTCTCATATGCTAGGGGCACAGTCCAGTATGCAAAATCCAGTAATACTCCATGGAAAATAATAGAAAAATAGGCACTCTTCTTATCCATTCACTCTCTTTCTCTAAGGAAATTTTGGCAAGTGACAACTGGTGGATGATTGTGTGTTGAATTCTTCCTTGTTGTGCAAGGCTTCATAATAGAGTCTTTTCAACAGTTAATTCTTCCAAACAGCAGATAAATTCAAACTGTCTTCCAACAAAGTATAAAGGGGTGGCATGGAGTTATTAGGTTTGTGGGCTGTGGCATTGGACAGCTGGGTTCCTATCCCAGCTCTACCTCTTAGTGTGCTCCATAACTGGGCAAGTTGCTGAACCTACCTTTACCTCAGTTTCTTCAACTGTAAAATGTGTATAATCATAGAGTTCTTACAATGAGGAGCTAATTCATATAAAATGCTGAGAGTGGCGCTAGCACTAAACCAGCACCCATGAATATTAACTACTATTGTTACAGACCCAGAGTCATTCACATAAAACATGGGGCCAGAGGGGTTTTGAAATTAAGACTATTTTAAAATTTAGACGTTACTTATACTCCATATTGTGTAACACCCGCTGTAGGGTACAGGGCAGAAACTCTTAATCAAATACTTTAGTGTTTCTGTAGCCAAGTCTGTACAATAGTTACATTGTGTGGGATTAAAAACTATAAAAAGCCTGAGGTCAACTCAGGTTAGGTTTTGCTATTAAACAAGTTACCAAAAAAAGTTTTTTTGTCAGAGCTTTTCAGATTTTGAAATTTCAGATAGGGAATTGTGAAACTCTACTACATTTTTCTGATATTTCTAAGCCAAACCTGACTCTACTCTAGAATGACAAGCATCTTTTTTGAGGACTGGAGTAGACCTATGCTCTAAAGCTTTCAGTGTTGCTGACTCAGGTTCATTTGGGGGCAGGCTGGCTTATATAAGGGTACTAGTATTCAATTAGAACTGAACAGAGATCACACATAATGAAATTATTTCTTACTTAAATCTCTTTGTTTGATTCTCAGAAAACATGTTATCACAATCTGGGCTTGCTTCACTATATCAGAGGTTTTCCTCTATAGAAGATACGTAGGTCTACATCAAGTTGGACCTCATATCCACAGAGGCGTGTTGGTTGGCTCATCCCATTTTCTTTTAGAGAGCTTCAGGGCTGTGCTGGTGCCCAGAGGCAAGGCCTCATCTCCAAGATTTTAGTGCCTACGTCTAGGTCTCCGTGTTGCTATGTTGTTGCTGTTGGTAGGCAGAGGTAATGGCTATGGGAACAATGTTTAGTTACAGGTTGACTTGAGGTTCCAAATAGGAAAATTCCAAACTTGCCACCTAATGATGGTATGCTCAGAAACCATAACTCATTTTGTCCTTTTCTACATTTCCTATATTTAATACATGTCACTGCTACAAAATCATGGTATTCTTTTTGTTATGAAATTTAAGATGAGATGAAGAAAGGATTTTCTGCACCACGTAACTGGCACTGAGAAAAGATAATTTGCTAAAGCATGAGGTTGGATGATGTTAGGGCTTAGCCTATGAATATCTTCTCTTAAGGGCAAAATCTATGCCTTTCACTCTGTCTGATTAGTGGTCCAGATGGAGTATTAAGCAGGATTTCTTTCTCATCAACAAAAAGCAAGAGTGTATAGTAGCCCCATGCCTGTAGAAATTGTACTTGCATTGTTATTCATTTATCTTGTGTCTCTTTAAATTTCAAAATTCTCTTAGACTTTACTGATGATGGCAAAACCCAAGATATAGTTTACACAATTCAATTTATGTGTTCCCTGTTTTTTAGCTCCCTTATAGCAGAGCATCATAAGCAAATCAAGTTTGCAGAATTTTGCTTGACATTTAGAGAAATGATGGCTAAACGAATACATTCTCACCCAATAATTCCATTATAGTCTCCAAGGCTCACCACTCATTAATTGCTTTTCTAATTGCTTTATGAGAAATTGCTGTTTGATAGGTTTTTCTCCTTTTTCTTTCCAATGTCATTGACAGTTGCTAATTTACTTACTAGATAATTTAGGATAAGTTACATAATTTATTTGAGCATTTACAAATAATTTCAACATGCTGAATTCTGAATTGCCCTTGTGATATAGTGTTCTCTGTTGATCTATTTTTTGACATTCATTAATTCAACCATTTATTCTACAAACAAGTTTTGAATGTTTATAATATGCAAGGCATTGATCCAACTACTGTGGAATCTATAAAGAGAGTTGTTGTCCTAAAGGAGCTTATATTCTGTTAGGGAAAGAAAATGAAAATAATTAGAATTCAAGGTCAAAAGTGATAAATGCAGAGGCCTGGATAAAGTCCTATGGGAATTCAGAAAAAGAACGGAGATAATTTCTGACTGGGGATTTTGAAATGGTTTTATGGAAGAAATTGCGTTAGCACTATATTAAATGATAAATACAATTCATTTTTATTGGAAATTGATTAAAATGTTGCCTTTTTGTTGTCTTTCAAGAGGAGAAGATTGGATAAGTAAATAATGATACAATTCTGAAATTAGAATGATGCACTTCTAAAATTAGGGTGATATTAAATGTATTTTTTTTTGGAGATTTTTTTTGACAAATTTATTGAAGTATAATTTACATTCCATGCCATTATTCCATTTTAAGTGAACAATTAAATGATTTTTAGTAGATTTACCAAGTTGTACAGCTATTCACATAAATCAGTTTTAGAAGATTTCCTTCCCCCTATTTAGTCCCCTAATTCCCATCCCCAACTACATTTCAAGCATGCCCCTCCCCATCACGATGCTCTCCACATCCTGATTCTTCTATATTCTTCTTTTCCTCAAAATGTATTTTTCAGAAACATGCCTTAAAAAGTAATTTGAAAAAAATTGTGGGTATAAGGTATATCCTAACATTTTTAACATCCAGCATGGATTCTGAAATTCAATGTACCATTTAAAATACTTGGGGTGACTCCCAGTGGGTTCTTAAAATTTGCTATGAGAGTAGATCTTAAGTGTCTTCACCATACACACACACACACACACACACACACAGTGACTACGTGTAGTGATGGTTGTGTTGATTAATTTGTTGTACTCATTGCACAATGCATACATGCATCAAATCATCATGTTATACACCTTGAATATATACACTTTTTATTTCTCAGTTATATCTCAATAAAGCTACAAAGATAAAATACTTGAAGTGAATTTTTTAATTATTCTAAATAAAGTATATAGTCTTAGCAAATAAGCCAAATATCACTCAAAGAAAAACAACATATATGAAGATTTCTTTTAACATTTTTGTGAATCCATTAACAATTTGAGAGCACTACAATGATTGATGTATTATGGATTTTTTTATTCATACACACAAGTCAACCTGATAGCAAAATGCAAAGAGAAAACTAGTGCTCAACTATTCTGAAAACCAAAATGTGACTAGGAATAAGAAGGAGGGGCAATTAAGTCAGATGTTGGTAACTTGGTGTAAATTTTACAACCAGTTTTCCACCATTTATCTTTCAAAGGTGTTTCTTCTTTCTCCCGTGTATACAATTTACTGCTCCTGCAGGTTGGGTCCTGTGTGGAACCCACATGAACATGTTCTCAATTCCAATGAAATGAAAAGGCCTGTTCATTGAAGATGGAAAAAGACTGCTTAACAAGTATTTCATCATTTTCTGCAGCCTGACTTAGTTTTCATTGAAAGTCTAATGAATATATTCAAGCTCCAGGGGAAACCACAGCCAACCAAGCAAATAGTAGATTTGAGTCAGAATCAGAGTTATTGCTTGTCTCTCCTCTCAGCATGGGATGAACAGTTCAGAGCATTTTCATTTTCCTCTTAAAAAGAAGTCTGTCTTCTTGCAAATGAAAAAAAAAAATCCTCACCTAACTGATTTTGCATTTGCCTTTGTTTTTGCATTTGCCCTCTATTTTGCATTTTTATTTGACATTTACTAGACAGAATTTTGTTTTTTATATAACTGTTCCAGTGTACAAGACAGAATTGGTAAAGGAGTTTTGTGATTATGACTTAAACTAGGCTTTGCTTTGGGATATAAAATTCTCACCTTTTTTTTTTTATTAATCCTATAGTGGCTCTTATGGTGTATCAGAGGGCTCATGTACTATGTAGTGGATCAGTTTAACTCTTACCATGATTATGTATGTAACTAGGCCAAACATGATCAAGACATAGAACTCTATGTCCACATAGTCTCAAAACAAAAGCTTGAAATCTAGGTCTTAAGATTATCTGTATAGAGTGTCAGATATCCAGAAGAAAATGGAAAATTGCACTCAACTATGCATTCATTTGAAAAATACCTAGATTTTTATCTGATGCTTTGTACGTTTGAAATGCCTAATATTATGTAGATTGGCAGCTAATTACTGATCTAATGCTGTATTGATTATTATTTTTGTCTAAAACTGATAAAAGCTTCATAAACTTGGTCTTAATACTCTTGTTTCTAGAATTCTGCTTAGTTCCTCTTTGCATCATGGCAAGTCTGTAGAAAAGGTACATTTCATAAGGGTCCTACCTTCCCTCATTCTCCTAAAAGCACACGTGTACCCTGTCTATGTAATTTGGACCTTAGTAAAGTCCTTCAACTGTTTAGTTTCCACTAATCCATATTCATAAATGAATGCATCTATTGAAGTGGGAATAATATTTTCAATTGAGGCAATAATAGAAGTAGGCTGAACATATCAGGAAAAGTATGTTTGTGTGTAAGCATTGGTGGAAGTGAGGTGAAGGATGGATAGAGGGGTGAGAATCCAGTTTGACTAGAGGAATTTGGCAGATTTTAAAAAGCTTTGACCAGAAGATTCCATAAGTTGACTACAGTTACAGGTGAAGGATAAATTTGTGACCCATAAAATTAGCAAAGGCAATCAACTCTTTTTTTCTATAAACATATATTTCAGAGGAGAACATAAGGAAATGCATTTTGCAAATAGACCAGGTTAAGTTTATTATATGTGTGGCAATAATACTTATACTGTGGGGCAAACAGCAAGGGTCCTAAGGAAATATGTGAGAACCTGATACTTCTTCTCAGCCACTACTACATGATATTTACTTAAGGAAGATTCTTAAGCTCCCTTGTTTTGCTCAGTCTGTAATAATATATGTGGCAGCTCTGCCTTCCAGCCCCAATGGGTTGGCAGGGTTACTGCCTTGAGGCTCTGGGTTGCAGCCCTGCCTGTAAAATACTAAGTGGTGACAATCTGCCTGATGAAGCACAGGAAACTCAGGAGGAGACAGCCTTTGCCTATACTTTCTGGACCTATGGTGGAAGTGGCAGCCCTGCTGATCTTTGAAACACTTTTGAGGTCTTTCTTCTCCTGTCCTAAATGATAATACATGGTTGCAACCAGATAACTCTATTGTCCCATCCTGTAGAATCCCAGAAGTCCTGTAGTGTTTCTTCATTTTGTCCTGTCTGTGTTCCTTTAGTCAAAGCTGGCTGTGTTGCTGCTGATATAACCCCATTTTTATTCCTAGCTTCTGCTGAGATGGCTGAATTACACCCATAATCTCTTTATTGAGCATATTTTTTTCAATCATATCCTCAGTGTTCTTTCCAGAACATGCTTTCTCACTTTTTGCAATATAGATAGGCTAAGAATTCTCCAAATCTTCAAGCTCTGGTTTCTTTTTGCTTAACAATTTCTCTCTCAATTTCTCTCTCTCTTCTTGCATTTTACTATTAAATATAAGCAACAAGGAAAAGCTTGAGCCACATTTTAGACACTTTGCTAAGAAATCTTCTTAGCTAAATATTCAAGATTGTCACTTACAATTCCTGCTTTCCGCAAACACTAGAACAGAATTCAGACAAGTTACTTGCCACTTTATGACAAGGATTCCTCCAGTTTCAATCACATTCTACATTTTTATCTGAGAACTCAAGAAAATCACCATTCACATGTATATTTCTGTCAGCAGTGTCTTCAAAACAATTTAGGCTAACAATTTATTCTAACATGCACCTCAAAACTCTTCCAATTTCTATCCATTACCCAGTTCCAAAGACAATTCCAAATTTTCAGAAATTTGTTACAGAAACACTCCACTTCTTTGTATGAAAATCTGTATTAGTCAGAGTTATCCAGAGAAAGAGAACCAACAGCAGTAACAGGGATGTTTCTTAAAACAGAATTTAAAATGTTCTTAAAATAGAGACTTATTTTAAGAAATTGGCTCACATGACTGCAGAGGTCTAACATCTGCAGGATAGGCCAGCAGGCTATAGACCTAAGGAGGAGCTGGCAGAATTCCTTCTTGCTTGGGGGAGATCAGTTTTTATTCTATTAACTGATTAGATGAGGTTCATCCACATTATGGAGAGAAATATGCTTTACTCAAAGTTTACCAATTAAAATGTTAATCTCATCCACAAAAACACCTGCACAGAAATATCCAGACTAATATTTGACCAAATCTCTTAGGCACAGTGGCCCAGCTAAGTTGATACATAAAATTAACCATCACTGTCCCCCAAAACCTCATGTTTACCCAAAATCTCAGAATGTAAACTAATTTAGAAATAGGGTATTTGCATATGTAATTAGTTAAGTTAAAATGAGACCCTACTGGATTAGGGTAGGCTCTATACCTAATATGACTGATGTCCTACTAAGAAGAGAGGACATACAGACACACGGGGAAGAAGGCTATGTGACAACAGAGGCAGAGATGAAAGTGATGCATTTGCAAATCAAGAAATGCCAAAGATTGCCAGCCATCCCTAGAAACTCAGTAAAAGCAAAGAAGGATCCTTCTTTAGATCCTTTGGGAAAAGGCCCTACCAATCCCTTGATTTTAGACTTCTAGCCTCTAGAGCACTGAGAGAATAAATATCTGTTATTTTAAGCCACAAAGCTTGTGGTAATTTATTACAGGAGCTCCAGGGAACTGATGCACATGTCTATCCTTTGTGTCTTCTTGTCATATTCTGGGTTAGGGAAAATAATCTATATTGGCCCCAAAATCTCTTAGAGGCAGAATAACACCAGTTCCTGGTTGTGACTTATCTATGGAAATCTTATTCCTAGATATTGAGATCTTATGATGCTTTCTACATACAATAAAATACAATAGATGACCCTGTTATCAGAAGTAACCAAAAGGTTAAAACTCTCAGGTCATATTCCTTAGCTACTGTCTTTGGAACTGAGAAAGTCCCAGTGTAAACTTGCACCCCTTCTCTCCAAGCTAACAATTGTAAAATGTAAGGTTTATCTCCAGTTAAAGAAATTTGGGGCATTAAACATTTTTAGAATTTCAGATTTGTTGAAAAAGAAAAGAAATGGAGCACCCTTCCAGAAGGTACAGATCAAGGGCAAAGTGCAAAAGGAAACCTTATCCTGAGGTATAGACATGAGGTAGAATTGTGGCAAATATTCCTCAATTGTTGGAAAGAACTCATCTTATATACTTGGCTTTTGGACTTGTGTGACTGTTGATATGCACATGTGTGTAGGTGTGTGTAATGAGGATAATGATTAAAAGATGTATGATATCAGGGAAAGCTGTCAATGTTGACATGCATTATAAATACTGGCAAACAAGCAAACTGAGAAGAAAAAATGAAATTGTCATTTGGCTTTTATAAAAGTGTTAGTAATTATAGTCATTTATTTGAAGTGTTTAATATTTATGTTTAATTGTCATGGAGTTCAACAATAACTATGCATATTATTAAATATATGCCTTAGGATTAATTTTCTCATACAATGTGGTTGGTTATGACACTCAATTCTGTACATGTATGCTCCAACCTTCATAGTTTATCTCTGGTTATGTATTCACAACTTGGGAAACAAGAAAAAGAACAACACAGGACAGAAGATATGGTTTTATGAACCTGGCTGAGTACTGATTGAGGGGGCGTAGGAGATTTATATTTTCAGCCAGAAAAAGACAGGACTCTCCAGGTGCCAATTTCATGAGAGATCAAGGGCTAAGATTTACAATACTTCTTAGACCTCACTTTTGTAAGCTAACTCAGTAGATACCAAGAATGGCAACACCGCTATGGAATGTTGAGACACTAGAGAAATACTTCAATTACTTGACTCTCACTGCTCAGCACCTTTATTCCTAATGCCCCTCCACCATTGGCTGTAGGGCTAGTCCTATGGATGCCAAATAAACTCCTTATAGATCAGTTTCAAGACTGTGGATTAAATTTGTTGATCCCTGAAAAAAAATCTATTGACTAAGAAGTGCCAAGTAAGTCTGCAAAAAGATCTATCCAGTTTGCATTATTTGCTGTCAATAATGAAAAGTATTAATAATATACTGAGTTCTCTGAAATGATTTCATATGGTTACTTTGAAAGTCCTATCATCTATAATTACAGTGAATTTCATCAGAGACTGTCATCTCTGTACCAGGATCATGATCACTTCCCAGGTAATAGTTCAGAGAGATGTGAGCCTATACATTAATTCAAGGGCAATTTTTTTTTACTCATAAACATGCATTCAACTCCAATTATGATAGACAGGTACTTGGCCGGGCTGTTTTCCATTTGGAAGACTATAGCACTATCATATTTCATTTGATTACATATGGAAGCCTAGGCTCCCATTATACAGAATATCCTAGTTATTGTACTCCCCTCAAGCAGAATACATTTTGAATTAGATTGAGTTGAACAATAATAATTTCAGATTTTTGAAAATACCATTTTCATTTTTCCTTTTCCAGACAACCTCTTGTGCTCCAATTAATTTTTATAGCCCCTAGGTTCACTTGAAATATTACTTCCAAGGTGCCAAATACACACTATTGGTATTCGTTCTGCCCTTAGCAAAGAAAGATTGGTAATACCAGCCAGAATGTGTCAAAAATGTGTTAATGCAGGTAATTCTCTACATTATTAAGATGATGTAGTAAACCAATTTATATCAGAAAATAATCTCTTAAAGCAATGGGACTGATATAAAATTTTTGGTGGTGAAGAATTATTAAAGGATATTGTTTGACTCCATTCTTTGGGAATCCACTCACACATTGGCAGTATTACTAAGGCCTTACCTTTCTGAGCAATTTAACTTGATAAAATTAAATCATGTAATCTGAAATAACTAAATTTAACAGTGATAAGTTCTCATCTGCAGTATTTCAAATTAATATTCAACTATTTCAAAGTAGAGGTCCCTATAATTTTTGTTTCAGGAAATATTCCAAACAGCTCAGACTTCTGTCCAATGTCTATGCCAAAAGAAGAGAGAATAAAAAGGTTCTATTTGCCAAGAACATTTTGAAGATTTTTCCAGAACTGTAAAGGCAACAATCAACAGTTCATTTGCAAACAGTACTCCAAGATTTTTCAAAGACATCATTGTACTCTATGGTCTGTGTCCTCCAAGGTGTATACCTCAAAAATATTTCCTACAACACTTCCTACATCTGCCACATGCTGCGTTATCAAATGAGAAATGTGCTAAAATCACAGGACTTGCTTATTGGAACAACCCACAGCTTCCAAAGAATTGACTGCAGCTCCTGGTTAATGGGAGCTTCTAATTACCTGCAAAGATTTGGGATGTGTGTTCATTAATGAATTTAATTTACTATACAGTAATGACTGACCATTCTAAGAAAACCAAAGAGGTTTGTTTTAAATAGTTCTTACTGGGGTATTTGATTCAGTGGTGAAGCTGTAACTCCAGCAACATGAATGGGAAGGGATGGGAATAAATAAACACCAAAAAAAAAAATAGTAAATTCCAAGAAAAGATGACTGCTGGCAGATCAACATTAGTAGGAAAAAGGAACTAATTCATGGATTCACTGATTCAACTTGATTAACAAAGTACCGTGGCACTTGCTGCCCTTCACCATGATGGAACAAATATGTGGCATGTGGTTTAGTACATATTGGGAGTGTTATAAATATTTCTGCGCTTGCCTTAATTGCTGTTTATTATATTGAGCTAGTTCTTACAAGGAGAGTGGAGAGTTTCAATGCTAATTGGGTATTAATTAGGCAATAATAATTTGTTATACTGATACTGAATTTTGTAATTTTATGTTATTTGTCACAAAAAACTGAGGAAAACTGGCTTGAATTTTGGGGAGTCAAAAAGAAAGAAGAACTTTTTTGAACTCAGTGTGTTAACTGCTTCATCACCTGATAAAGTCATGATATGAGCAATGAATTTGGACGGGTGCATGACATTAAAATCAAGAGCAATATAGCATCAAACTTCATATGAGCATAAAATGACTGGTCTATACTATACATATATACTTTCTTGGAAGAAGTTGGAAATATTCTAGTTCATAATGTGATTCCTGCCAAAATACATTTCAAATGTCAAATCCTTTGTGAACAAAGACTTTTTTGCAGTCTTCCTCCAAAATGGATGGATAACAGTGACTTATATTTGTACTTTGTTTATACATCTAAGTTTAGACTTTGTACACTGTAATCTAAATATAATTTTACCTCTCCTTCTTTCCCGTTAGGCTTTGCTTTACTCAACTTTATATCCTAATACCCAGCACAATACCTGGCCCATAGTAGAAACTCAATACATACTTAATAAATTTCATCTAGGAGTTGCTGGTTTATGGTGGTTCTATGTTTATAGTTTGAAGAACCACCATGTTGTTTTACACAAAGACTGCACAATTTTAAATTCCCAGCAGCAATACACAAAGATCCCAACTGCATCTTTGCCAATAATTTTTATTTCTGTTTTTGGATAATAGCCACTCTAATGGCTATAAAGTGGTATTTTATTGTGGTTTTATTAATAATTTGTGTTTCCCTAATGATTGGTGATGATGAACATCTTTCTATAGACTTATTGGCCATTTGTATATCTTCTTTGAAGAAATGTCCATTCAAATCATTTGTCCATATTTTAATTGGGTTGGTAGTTTTGTTGTTGTTATTGTTGTTGAGTTTTAGGAGTTCAGAATGTATTCTGGATATATGAATTGCAAATATTTTCTCCCATTCTCTAAGTTGCCTCTCACTCTGTTGACTGTGTCCTTTGATACAGAAAAGTTTGGATAATTTAATTTTATTTATTTTCTCTTTTGTTGCCTATGCTTTTGGTGTCATATCCAAGAAATCACTGTCAAATCCATTGTCATGAAACTTTCCCCCTACATTTTAGGTACATTCACATTATTGTGCAACCATCACTACAATCCATTTCAAGAACTATTTCATGTTTCTAAATTGAAAGTCTATACCCATTAAATAATAACCCATTTCCGCCTTCCACCATCTCTTGGAAGCTACCTTTCTACTCTTCAATGTTCTTTGAGATCCCATACGGGTTTTAGTATGAGATTTTCTATTTTTGCAAAAAAATCCCATCATTGGAATATTGATAGAGATTCCATTGAATCCCTATATTGTTTTGGGTAGTATTGTCATCTTAACAATATTGCATCTTAAAATCTATGAACACAGGATGGATTTCCAATTACGCCTTCTTTAATGTTTCTGTCTTATGATTGGGGAGTTTATGCAAATTGCATTTAAAGTACAGACTTTTGACATTTTGTTGTTTGTTTTCTGTATGTCTTATATCATTTTAGTTCTTTATTTCCTCCATTACTGCCTTCTTTTGCTAAGTGGATTTTTTGTAGTTACACATTTTTATTCCCCTCTCCTTGCCTTTTGTGTATATGCAATAGGTATTTTCATTGTGGTAAAGTTGAAGATACATATAACATTGTAAAGTTGTAAAAATATAATCTGAATTGATGTCAACTTAACTTCAATTTCATACCAAATTCTTCACCTATACAGCTCTGTTATCCCTCCCACTCTATGTTACTGATGTCAAAAATTACATCTTTTTAAATTTTTTAATTTCAAAATATTAAGAGGGTACAAATATTTTTGTTACATGGATACACTGTATAGTGCTGAAGTCATGGATTTCAGTGTGTCCATAAGCTGGATGGTGTTCACTGTATTCCATAGATAAGTTTTTATCTGTCATCCCCCTCCCATCCTCTCCTCATCTTAGTTTCCAATGCTCTTACGTCTCTTACGTCTCTTTTGCCCATATGTATCCATCATTTAACTCCCATTTATTATTGAGAACATGTGGTGCTTATTTTTCTATTCCTGAGATACTTCACTTAGGATAATGGACTCTCTAGTTTCATCCAAGTTGCTCCAAAGACATTACTTTATTCCTTTTTTTTGGCTGAATAGCACTCCATGGTATACATATACCACATTTTATTAATCCACTCGTGTATTGATGGGCACTTAGGTTGATTCCATATCTTCCATACCACTTAGGTTGATTCCATATCTTCACAATTGTGAATTTTGCTGTGATAAACATTCAGTGCAGGTTTCTTTATTATAAAATGATTTTTTTTCTTTGGGTAGATACCCAGTAGTGGAATTGCTGGATCGAATAGTAGGTCTATTTTAGTTCTTTGAGAGATCTCCATACTGTTTCACATAGGGGTTGTACTAGTTTGCAGTCCCACCAACAGTGTATAAGTATTACTTTTTCTCTGCATCCATTCCAGCATCTGTTGTTTTTTGACTTTTTAAAAATGGATGTTCTGACAGAGGTAAAGTGGTATCTCATTATGGTTTTAATTTGCATTTCCCTGATTATTAGTGATGTTGAAAATTTTTTCATATATTTGTTGAGCATTTGTCTATCTTCTCTTGAAAATAATTCTGTTCATGTCTTTTGCCCAGTTTTTTTGTTTTTTTGTTTCTTTATTTGTTTTGGGAGACAGAGTTGCACTTTGTCCCTCCAGGTAGAGTGCAGTGCATCATTATAGCTCACTGCAACCTCAAACTCCTGGGATCAAGTGATACTCCTACCCAAACCTCCTGAGTAGTGGGGACTACAGGCACTTGCCAGGACTCCTGGCTCATTTTTCTATTTTTAGTAGAAATGGGGTCTCACTCTTGCTCTGGCTGGTCTTGAACTTGTGAGCTCAACCAATCCACCAGCCTTGGCCTCCCAGAGTGCTAAGATTATAGGCATGAGCCACCATGCCCAGCCTTGCCCATTTTTTTTATGGGTTTGTTTGCTATTTTGTTGCTGATTTCTTTGAGTTCTTTGTAAATTCTGGATATTAGTTCTTTGATGAATGATAGTTTGTGAATATTTTCTCCCATTCTGTAAGTTTTCTATTTACTCTGTTGATTATTTCCTTTTCTGTGCAGGAGCTTTTTTTATATAATTGCGTCCCATTTATTTATTTTGCTGTTGCTGTATTTACTTTTGGGGTCTTAGTTAAAAATTCTTTGCCTAGGCCTATGTCTAGAGGAGTTTTTCTTACATTTTCTTCTAGAATTTTTATGATTTAATACCTTACATTTAAGTCTTTAATACATCTTGAATTAATTTTTCTATATGGTGAGAGATAGTGATCCTACTTCATTCTTCTACATGTGGCTATCCTGTTTTTCCAGCACTATTTATTGATGAGGGTGTCTTCTCCCAGTGTATGGTTTTGTCTGCTTTGTCAAAGATCAGTTTGTCATACCTATGTGGTTTTATTTCTGGCTTCTCTATTCTGCGCCATTGGTCTATATTTCTACTTATCTACTAATACCATGCTGTTTTGTTGCTATAGCCTTGTAGTATAATTTGAAGACAAGTAATGTGATGCCTCCAGATTTTTTCTTTTTGCTTAAGATTGCTTTGGGTATTTGGACATTTTTTTGGTTCAAATGAAGCTTAGGATTATTTTTTCTAAGTCTATGAAATATGATGTTGGTATTTTAATGAGAATTTCATTGAATCGGTAAATCACTTTGGGCAGTATGAACATTTTAATGATGTTGATTCTACCAATCCATGAGCATGAGATGTTTTTCCATTGTTTGTGTCATCTATGATTTCTTTCATCAGTGTTTTGTAGTTCTCCTTGTAGGAAATCTTGCATCTCCTGAGTTAAAAATCGTCAGCTAAATACTAGCAAGTTGAATTCAACAGCACATCAAATAGATAATTCACCATGACCAAGTGGGTTTCATCCTAGGGATGCAAGGATGGTTCAACATACACAAATCAATAAACATGATTTACCACATAAACATAAATAAAAACAAAGACAAGTTCCCATTTATTTATTTTTGTTGTTTCTGTGATTGCCTTAACCCACTAACATAGTTACAAACCAAAATTGCAATAATACTGGATTTTATATGTCCATTTATAATATTGACCTTCATAAGAGATCTTCATAATAATATATTCATTTAACTTCAAGTTACTGTTTAGCATCCTTTCATTTCAATGTGAAGGACTTCCTTGAGCATTTCTTGGGCACATTTAGCACTAATGAATTCTCCTGGCTTTTGTTTACCTGAGGATGTCCTAATTTCTCCCTTATATTTGAAGAATAAATTTGTTGGATATAGAATTCTCAGGTGGTAGTTCTGTTTTTTTTTTTTTTTTTTTTTGAGACAGAGTCTCACTCTGTTGCCCAGACTAGAGTGCTGTGGCTTCAGCCTAAGTCACAGCAACCTCAAACTCCTGGGCTCAACTTCCTGAGTAGCTGGGACTATAGGCATGTGTCACCATGCTTGGCTAATTTTTTCTATATATTTTTTAGTTGTCGAGCTAATTTTCTTTCTATGTTTAGTAGAGATGGGATCTTGCTCTTGCTCAGGCTTGTCTCAAACTCCTGAGCTCAAATGATCCACCCACCTTGGCCTCCCAGAGTGCTAGGATTACAAGTGTGAGCCACTGTGCCAGGCCAGTAGCTCGTTTTTTCTTTTTTTTCTTTTTGCACCTGAAATATATATTCCCACTGCTTTCTTGCCTCCAAGGTTTGTGTTCTGTAATTGGATGATAATCTTACTAAGGATTACTTGTACCTTTTACATTATGAGTCTCCTACCTGTTGCTGCTTCCAAGATTCTCTCTTTGTCTTTTGACAGTTCAACTCTTGTTTGTCTCAGAATAGGTCTTTTTGGTTTTATCACACTTGGAGTTCATCGAACCTCTTAGATTTATAAAGTCATATCTTTCCTCAACTTGGGGAAGTCTTTGGGCACAGTTGTTCATATAATCTCTTCTCTCTTTTCTCTGTCTTCTTCTGAGACTCTTATATGTACACATTTTTCTACTTTCCACAATCCCTTAGACTTTATTCACTTCTCTTCATTCTTTTTATCTTTCTTCTTCTCAGACTAGATAATTTCAATTGTTCTTTCTTCAAGTTCACTGATTCTTTCTCTACCTGCTCAAATCTGCTGTTGGACACCTCTAGTGATTTTTTTTTCCCAATTCATTTATTGTACTTTCAGGTACATAAACTCTATTTTGTTCCATTTTATAAATTCTATTTCTTTGTTGTTCTCACTTTGTTCATATGTCTTTTTTGTATTTACTCCACTTCTTTGTGTTTTCCTTTAGCTCTTTAAGCATATTTGAGAAAGTTATTTTTAAGTTTTTGTCTAGAAGACTGATGTCTGTTTTTCCTAAGGGACATTTCCCAGAAAGGGATTTTTTCCCCTTTGAGTTGGTCATTTTTTCCTGTTTCTTTGTATCTTTGTGATTTTTGTTGCTATTGAAAACTGGGCCTTTGAAGTAACATCCACCACTCCCAGTATATATAGTTTGGCTCCGTGCCAAAATAGCTCTTTTCTGATTAGTTTGGTGTGCTCTGAGCCAAAGGATCAGCCCAAGGTGAAAACTTATGGCCCTCTCTGATACATTCTGTATATATTTTTCCTGGACATGAATATAACTTTCTAAATTTGCCCATGTACATGACTGCTTTTGAATGTCTTAATTTCCAATTGCCCCAGTTTCTCCTCATATTCTTAAATATTCTATTATCTGTATCTACCCATAATTTCTTGTTCCAGGCATTTATGTTTCTGTAGCCTCCCTGATGCTTTCATGAACAGTATCCTCTGATTTTCCCTGCCTCAAATTAAATAGAGGTGAGAAAGAGAACAATTCTTTAGGAAGCTCTTAAACAGGTTAGAACATTGCAAGTAACATCTGCTCTGCAAATAAGATCTCTAGTTTGAAGGAGAAAATAGCGAACTGGGCTATCACCTCCTCCAAACCAAGATCATGACACAATATAGACAATTTAGGGCATAAATGCTAAAAAGCCCATGAAATTTACCACCATTTTAAATGTGGCTTTTTCATCACTGAGCATTCACTTGTTTATTTTTTTCTAGAGCTCCTATAAGGTTTCTTCAGCCAGTTTCTGTGTTGTGTGTGTATGTGTATGTGTTTGTGTGTTTGTGTTGTTGGATTGTTGTTTGTTTATTTAATGGTCCCATGGGACATAAAGGACTTGGATCTTCCTAATCTAACATTTTTCTGATGTCTGCTTCATGGAGTTTTGTAGACGAAAGGGTGATGGATAAGTAGGCCTTTTGAATCATTACTAAATAAAAATTTTAACGTTTTTAGTTTAAGTCAACTTCCATTTCACTTGATATAAGTAACACCAATCCTAAATCTCAAAAGAAACATTAAGCTTTCATAGCAACTATGCCAGCAATGCTACGCAGAATACATTTGGGTTGTGTAAGTAGACACAGACATGGATACAGTAACCCATATCTCTTTCAAAGAAACTAACACACTGAATGAAAACAAAGGGCTGAATTCCACCTCCTCCCTCAAATTCTATTTTTTAAAAGTTTGTTTTATTATTATTTTTTTGAAACAGAATCTTGCTCTGTTTCCTGGGCTAGAGTGCTATGGTATCAGCCTAGCTCACAGCAGCCTCAAGCTCCTGGGCTCAAGTGATCCTCCTGCCTCAGCCTCCCGAGTAGCTGGGATTATAGGCGTGCACCACCACACCCAACTAATTTTCTCTATTTTTAGTTGCCCAACTAATTTATTTCTATTTTTAGTTGAGACAGGGTCTCACTCTTTGCTGAAGCTCGTCTCGAACTCCTGACCTCAAGTGATCCTCCCACCTTGGTCTCCCATAGTGCTAGGATTACAGGCGTGAGCCACCATGACTGGCCTCCTTACTCAAATGCATCTGTTGAAATTCTATCCCTGCAGTCCCTAAGAATGTGATTGTATTTCAAGATAGTTTTCAAAGAGGTAATTGAGATAAAATAAGTTCATTAGGGTGGCCCATAATTTAATATGACTAATGCCCTTATAAGAAGAGAAGATTAAGCACCAGACATGTGTACACACTGAAAGACAACCATATGAAGACACAGTGAAAAGGTGGCTATCTACAAGGCAAGGAGAGAGACCTGAGAAGAAACAAAATCCTGCCAACACCTTGATTTTGGACTTCTAATCTTCAGAGCTGTAAGGATATAAATCTCTGTTATTTAAGCCACCAAGTCTGTGATATTTTGTTATCTCAGTCCTAACAAACTAGTACAAAAGGTATCAGTGTCAGAATTAAATAAGATGACAGAGGGAAGGCTTTGCCCTTTTTAAAGATCCAGCAAACATTTTATGCCTGTACTTGCAAACCTTTCCAAACACTAATATAATAGTTATATATTGGACATGGGTACCTGATCAGCTTTTTTAAATGTGTTTTTTTTTTTTGCAATTTATTTATTTATTTTCTTTTTTAAAAATTTCAGAATATTATGGAGGTACAGACATTTTGGTCACATATATTGCCTTTGCATCACCCAAGCCAGAGCTATAAGCATGCCCATCCTCCATATAGTATCTACTTATTAAATGAAGACAAAGAGAGTTTTACTTTACACTTTCCTAAACTCTATTTGTGTTCAAGTATTGTTGGCTGAAAAACTCATATTTGTACAAATAGCAGCTTATGAGTTGTCAAGTATTTTAGACAGCATTTTGCAGAGTTCATAGCCTTATTAGTTGTTGAGACATTTTTATACACTATCAAGGACAGCTACACAACTCATTTAAAATTGAAAGCTATAGCAATTCGTAATCAATTTCTTCTAATTCTCTCCAGCTAAGTATTCTAACTTTTTAAGAGAGAAATTATTTTCTACTAGAATAACCCATAACCCTACTGCAACTTATATTTGAAAAGAAATTTAAATTCTCACTAATACCTCTCTGCCCTACAGCAGTAGGGTGAACGTTTTAAATGAAAATGCCACCAGTGATGAGCAATCTGTTTATGAGCCTTTGGGTGGGGTAAATGGACACGCTAGAACTAAGCAGAAATTCTCCAATATAGGAGCATCCAAAAAAATTAACCCTGCTTATTCCCAGGGCCCACATGAAAGGAGCATTAAAATTACTTATTTTGAAACATTGACTGAAGTACTTATCCTATGAGACATTTGGTATCTTCATTCATAAGAGAATAATGATATCTATTTCTTAATATTTTTGAAAGGATTAATGAGATAATGCATAGAAAGTTCTTAGCATGTTACTAGCATCTAATAACATTTCACTTAATGGTAATTTTTGTTATTTTATTATTTTTTAAATTATTTTTACCTATAACCTGATGGGAAGGATACAAAGAAAGAAAATTTCTCCACTCTTTGACCTTATGTAGAAATGACCTCAATAAATCTTTTTCAATTATAGATAGCAATATATTTTACATTGATGGAGGAGAGATGGTGATCTAGATTGTTCAACTTAATCCATTCCAGTCAATGCAATAGAAGGAATTCACTTACCTGGGCAGGCCCATTATCACTAGGGTGATAATACATCCTGGTTTGCCTAGGACAGTCATGATATATGCCCCTTTTTCACTCTCCAAAGAATTGTGGTTTGAATGATCAGTTATATGGTTTCTCTGATTATTCCCTAAAACAACAGAAAAAAAAATCCTGCAGGGGAAATGCTATAAGAAAGGTAATATTGATTGAGAGGACATCAGGAGCATTGAGGACTTTCTGGAACTAGTAGATGGGAGGTGGTAGTTACAAGCACTGGGAAGACACAGGGCATTTGAAAGTACCAGATATTTAAGAAGCAGGTCGGACAGAAAGAGCAGTAATCAAAAGGGCTTATGAGACACTGGCCAATAATGTATTGCCATTTTGAGTAAGATAAAACAGTTAACTCTCTGCTTAGAGCAGAGGCTAGCAAGCTATAGGCCATGGGGCAATCTGACCCTCTGTCTCTTTATTTAAATAATATTTTTTTTGTGACAAAGCCAAATTCATTCACGTATATGTAGCCTTTGGCTGCTTTCACACTACAATGGAAGAGTAGCTGTGACCGGGCAAAGCCAAAAGTATTTACTATTTGGCCCTATACAGAAAAATTTGCTGACCTCTGTCTTAAAAGCATCTGTAAACACTCAAAAACAATAATAAATTTGTAATTCCAAAAGGTAAGTCAGTATTAGGATGAGTAACCTAAGTAATCTTAGCTACAGAAAGATGTCTGCTCATGGGGGTACATCCATACTTTGAGGGCTATACATGCATCAGTTTACTGGATTATGCTCTTTCATCAATAAATGTCATGAAAGAAGTAATGAATGATTCAAAGAATGGCTCTGGAAGAGAGAAAATGCTAGTAACGCAAATTTTTTTAAAAGTGTAATTGACTAAAGTGACAATATATGGAATTATTTGGATTATAACAGTTTGAAAGGCCTTTTTCTTATTTCACAGATAATCTTTAAACATTTATTTATCTAAAATACTTTGTGTTTTAAAAGTAGAGAAGTTATTTCAGGAAGAGCAAGTAACATGTAACATGTCGTCTACATGGCAACTAGTTCAGAGTGTTTGGCATTTATTTTGGATGAAATGGAAATTACTAAAGTAAGGATTATTTGATTTATATTTCAAACATATGCTTCAGACTGCTGTTAATATTGGAATTTGGTGGGGCAATAGTGAAAACAGTATCAGAGAGATGTGATTGCATTTTCTTGGGTGGAGAGATGATGGTGACTTGAAATAGGGTACTAGGAAAAAAATGAGCAGAACTGGATAGATCTGGGCTATATTTTAGAACTAGTATTGAGATTATTCTTGCACAAAATTTTAAAATCATTTTATAACATTATTTAGGCCACTAATTTTTCTAAACTGTATGTATGGTAATATGTAGCTATTTAACATTAGAAAATTAAAGCTCAGAAAGTAATAACATCTATTCTTCAAATACTTTCCTTCACTTTTTTTTGCCCCAGGGTTTCTGTCTACTTTCTCTCCTTCCTTTAATTTCTGAAGTTCTCAAAACATGGACAACATCAAATATATTTTCTACATATAACTCAATAATTGGATGTGAAATCAAATTCACAGTATTGCACATAATTTCTAGATCTTTAATCTTTTCCTCTCTACTGTACCTCCAAAACGGATAGAAGGTGGTTAGTACAGCAAAGATTGGCAGGGGACACGACAGGGAATGAAGAGAAGATAAACACAGATCAAAATTACATGTAGATAATTTATGTCGAAACTAAATTATTTCTATTCAAAAATTTCAATTTTCTCATAAAATATAAGGAAAGATAATTTCCAAAAATTAGAAAGGAAGGGAAAGGTTAGGTGTCTATAGAAAAAAGTGAACATCTGAGATAATTGTAGTGATGATATCCGAGTTGAGTTTGAAAGCCACAAATTTGAAATGGCACCAATCTGCACTGTTGGGGAAAGTAGGTGAATTTCATCAGAGTTTCAGAAATCAATGAACTATAAGCATAGAGTTTTAGATATCTTCTACATAGACACTGACAATATTCATAATAATTTTGAGACCAAGGTAGAGAAGATCACTGAGCACACAGGAAACTCTTCTTTTACCTAAAATTTCATTTCCTCTGATCTTTCCCCGACTGGCCAACTCCAGTTCATCTTTCTAGTTTCAGCCTTGGTAGTTCTTCTACCAGTAAGCTTGCTCTAGAATCCTGCCCCTCCGACATGTAAAATCACTGCCTGGAGAGCCCATAATGCCCTATTCATGCTTCCACATTTATACTTATATTGCATTGCAATTTTCTACCTTTTGTCTTCCCTACCAGACATTAAGCATTTTGAAGTCAAGATCTACTTCTAATTCAGCATTTTTTTTGATGGTGACTTGATAGTAAGCACTTAATACATGTATGTTGGAGGGAAGAAAGGATCAATATTCTATTTTTCTAAGTAAATATATCAAAATAGAAATGTTTCAGAAAATTAAATATTATGCATTTATAAGTCACAAATATTCAAAGAGAAATATATCTCATTATATAGTTATTTTCTATTTTCAAAAGGTTAGATGAAACAACTATTCCTGGCATGGCCCAAGGATCACAATAGTTACACTGTTGTCATAGGTTAATTGCACAATTATTAGGCAATAGTGCTTGGCAATTAGTGTGGAGCATGGAGAGCCAAATCTGCCAATGGAATCACATAATAACAGCCTGTCAGGGGACTTCTGAAGGCATGACAGGGACTTTTAATAAAGTCCAGAAATTAAGTGCCCTTTCTCTTCTCCTACCTCACTTTTCAATGATTCTTCTATATTCAAATAATGCAAAACCTAAGAATGGAGCTGACTTGATAGTGTTAGAAGGTCATCAAAGATGACATTTTTAAGAGGTGGATTTTAAAAGCCCCAAAGGCCTAATGTTTTCGGCAGCATCGTTCTTAGATATTCTATAAACATTTGTTGAATTAATGAATCTTTTTCCTGTTCATTAGCTGCCATTATTTGACGATAAGGCAGAAAGTTGAGGAAAGATTCAGACATTCTTTATCTGATTCTTTGCTTCTTGATTTCCAATAAAACAGACATTCGAGGATCTAATATTTTGAAACATATTTGCATATGTTCATGTACACATGTAATATATTTTGAAATATACATAATTAACTTTTAATGCAGAATTTATGTGTTTTCTATGGATTCTGAATTTCATTATTTTTCTTTAGAAATTGGCTATTGTTTGTCTCTATAATTGCTGAAAATGTAACATCAGCTACTTTGTTATGGTGCTATAATTAGGGTTGTGTTGCCCATACTATTTATTCCCTAAATTGTGGATGTTAAAGCTGCATAAGCCTGACATTATATTTCAGCAAAAATTGCCAACAAAATTAGCATCAGTGGTAGTAATAATATGATTACCTTAGCCAGGTACTGCTGATATTCTCCCATCTCTAAACATGTTTTCACTTGCTCTCTCATATAACTAATTTTTTATTCTCTTTTGCGTGATTTGATTGCTATATCTACACTCATGACCTTAATTTTAATGTCTTCCTCATTATGCTCTAATTTTATTTACCCCCAATTCCGTTAAACGTTCAACTTGTCTACTAATGGTCAAACTTTTAGATGATGGTGAAAATTTCTCTAATTTTAGGAGCATTCTTTAATGGCTTAGAGGAGTTTTATAGCAACATTCAAGAAATGGGATTATACCTCATGTGCCATCTATGCCTGTAATTTTCTATTTTTTAGTTTTTCTGAACTTTATTTTTTTTTATTTCAGAGTATTATGGGGATACAAACCCTTTGGTTACATAAATTGCCTTTGCACTGCTTGAGTCAGAGCTATAAATGTGCCCATCCTCCATGCAGTGCACAACAAATCCACCATTTGGTGTGAATTTACTCATCTACTCCTCCCCTCTCACTTGCCCAGCATCCTATAAATGTTACTTCACACATGTGCACATTAGTGTTGATTGATTAGTACCAATTTAAGGTGAATATATGTGGTCTTTGTTTTTCCATTCTTGTGATACATCATTTAGAAGAATGGGCTCCACCTCCATCTCTGATAATACAATAGATGCTTCACCATTTTTTATAGCTAAGTGGTACTCCATGGTATACATATACCACATTTTATTAATCCACTCATGTATTGATGGGCACTTGGGTTGTTTCCACATCTTTGCAATTGTGAATTGTGCTGCTATAGACATTCAAGTGCAGATGTCTTTTTCATAGAATATCTTTTTTGCCTTTGGGTAGATACCCAGTAGTGAGATTGCTGGATGAAATGGTAGTTCAGCTTTTAGTTCTTTGAGGTATCTCCATATTACTTTCCATAGCGTTTGTGCTAGTTTGCAGTCCCACCAGCGGTGTATGAGCATTCCTATCTCTCCCAAGCAAAGATGTGGTTTAAATAAATATTAAGTGGTAAAATAAACCAGTCAAATAAATTCCACCAAGTATTTTTAACATAGAAGTTGTATGCCAAGATGTAAGATCTGATGAGCTATTGGATTCAAAAATTAAATAGTTATATTTGCAGTACAGTGCCCAACAAAATGATGAATTGAATTTTATTGAAGCTATCAAAGCTCCTAAAGTAAAACCAGCTAGTTTTTCACTGAGAGATACTGAAGTAAGAAAATTCATGGGAAAGTAAGAACGAGGTCAGGGAGAAATGATGAAACAAGCACAGGAAAACTAAACACTTAAAATTACTAATAAATTACTGAAATCCAAAAGCAAGCAGAGCAGTTTGAAAACTTAGGCATATAGAGTTTTTGATGTTGTGTTAAGCACTGATCAACCAGCCAGATACAGATAGCCTTTAATGCAATAAAACAAAGCAGCTTCCCAAAGTAATAGGTCATCTTATCAGAAGCATATTTTTCTTAGTCCTTAAGACCCCCAGCTGGAACCCATACATATGGTTTTAATTCTTTTCAAAAGCTTTCTTCACCTTCTTGTCAACATAGGTTGAATAATTTCAGATAAAACAACAACAAAACAGATGCTTTTTGAAGTTCTGTTTTATTCTGTCAGTTTAGATGCAGCTTAAGGTAAAGACATCAAATATAATACTAATACAATCTCTTAACTAAGGAAAAAAATACTTATCCTCCTCAAAACATTTTATGTGTCTTCTCCGGGAGGAGCCATCCCTAATGTCTTTGATTCCCCAAACATTATACAGGATGCTTTTTGGCATAGGGAAATTTTTTTTTCATACAAACACTTAATTTTCAACAAGTCCTAACATACTTATTTCTCTTACCAAATTGCTTTGAGGAGAACATAGCCATCTCCTCCTAAAGAGCAGCAATGTTTGGAATATGAGGAAGATCTGGAAGAGATGGAAGCAAAAACATAAAATTAAAAAGAAAAATAAAGCTAATAGAATAAACTGAAAAATTTGGAATAGGTCCCAAAGTAGCCTTTTATCTGTTCAGATATCATTTAACAAGTCATTGAAAATCAATTGTATTTTAATTTTATAAATATATAGGACTGTGTCCTCAAGGGAGTCAATAAACTAAATAAATAGGTGCAACTGGTGTCCTCTGCAGTGCATAATCTTGAGTCAAACAGAGTAGAACTAGGCCGTTGTGAAGGAGTTAGGGGATCTGTGCAGCTTACATTGGGTTTCTTTGTTTGGTTTTTGTTTGTTTGTTTATTTGTTTGTTTGTGAGCCAAAGTCTCACTCTGTTGCCCGGGCTAGAGTGCCGTGGCATCAGCCTAGCTCACGGCAACCTCAAACTTCTGGGCTCAAGCGATCCTTCTGCCTCAGCCTCCCAAGTAGCTGGGACTACAGGCATGCGCCACCATGCCTGGCTAATTTTTCTGTATATTTTAGTCGGCCAATTAATTTCTTTCTATTTATTTAGTAGAGACGGGGTCTCTCTCTTGCTCAGGCTGGTTTCAAGCTCCTGATCTTGAGTGATCCTCACGCCTGGGCCTCCTAGAGTGCTAGGATTACAGGCGTGAGCCACCAGGCTGGGCCTTACATTGGGTTGTAATCACAAATTTCCCTGGGAAAGCTGAGATAATGAGCATCAGAGAGTTGTTTACTTTAGTACAGAGAGAAAAACTACCAGCCTAACATGAAAAGAATATTCAAACACTACTTTAAATTTTTTGTTTTTATCCAGTTTTAAGCAGCACACCCCATTTTATTAGCACCCCTTCTATTCTCACATTTATTCGATTTCCAATCCCACCATCAATTCCAGACACACATCCATAAAACCCACAGGAAGCTGCACTCAGTGTCATGTACCTGTAGTCCCAGCTACTCTAAGGCTGAGATGGGATTACCACTTGAGCCCAGGAGTTCAAGGTTGCAGTGAGCTGCGATCATACTGCTGCACTTCAGCCTGGGCAACAGAGTGAGACCCCATCTCAAAAAACATAACAAAACAAACAAAAAACCCACATAGTGATATAATTTCCTGTCACTTGGCCATAGTTAAAAGGAAAGAGAGGAGAATTAATAGGTGGGTATAAGATTCTCTATACAGTATTGAATATCTATATGAATCTGAAATGCTCAGCTAATTAAAACATTTCAAAATCGCTAGATATTTTGTATCATTGAAACATAACATTCAAAGGTTTCTGTTACATAGCTACAAGAGGCATAGTCTTTTCTTTAAATGAATGCACTGGCCAAGAATCATTTCTTCAAATGAACACTGAGCAAAGCCCCACATTATTAAATTGGAAAGACATCTCAGGAAAATATTCAATAAGCATAGGTTTACCTGGAGCCTCTGAATTGGGCCGTTTTTCTAAGTTATTTCTACTTGTTTTTCTAAGTTATTTAGAAAACCAAATATATATATTTAGTATATATACAAATATATACTAAATATATATTAATATATTTATATTTATATATATTTATTTAATAAATGTATATATATCTCTCTATATATATTTATATGTTTTTCTAAGCTATTTCTACAAAATAGGATGGTGAAAAAAACAATAACAAAAATAGACAATTTGTGCCCAGAATCCTATATGTTTGAATTGAGAGAAGTTTGGTATTTAAAGAAATAAGCTGAGACCATTGAAATTTGATTAAGCAGTATTGTGACTATCAGTATTCCATTCTCAGGGTTTGCTCTGTCAGAATTTTCTGAAGGTAACACAACTTGGCAGAAAACCATCAGAGAGTTGAGCATGTGAAATATTGTTATGGATCACTACTCCCCTAACAACATAATCAATTTGTCTACTGCTTAATGATTGCAGCTTAAAAGGGGGGATTTCAAAAATGACTTTCTCAACTTTGTTACCTGAGTGAACATCATTTCTTTTCAGTATTCCTTTTCTTTTCTTTCAAATGATTACATTAGAATAAATAAAAGCATAGTGTAACTCAAGGGTTTTTGGAAGGCAACTCCAATGTTCTTTTTTTTGTAATTCAGATGCTGATCATACAAATAAATAAACTTCGTAAAAATTCATTAAATTATATGTTGATTATTTGCACATAATTGTGTATGGATGTGACACTTTCATAAAACTTTTAATAAATTAATTGAAGCCCTTAAAAAGTTAGGTAACATATATAAGACATTTAATAATGTATGGTGAAAGAAGAGATGTTCGTTCACTAGTCAGCTATCATTGCACAGAGCCGCAAATATATAGCTACTTTGTGTGCTTTCAATAAGAACAGAGAATGAATTTTAAAACTATCTAGTTCTCACTCCTCATTTTATAGAATGGAGAAACCCAGGTGTAGAGTGGGGAAAAACTTGCTTAATATAGCATAGTTATTAGAAGAATCAGGGCATTCGATTTTTAGCCTGCTGTGTGTTCTGCTATATGACATTTTTATTCTAAATGATTATCAATTTATCTTAACACAAATACAATATGTGTATATGACCAAACAGAATAAAAAGTATGTACTTTAGTAATAAGTCATTAGAGAGCTCTTAGAAAAGTGCTTTCAGATGTACTGTTAAAGAAACTGAAGCTCAGAGAAATGAAGTAATTTACTTGATATCACCCAGTATTAAGTAGTGGAGTTGGGTGGGATTCAATTCCTTGTCTTTAATACTTCAAAGCCTGAACACTTTCCTCTACAACATCCCTCCTAATAATGTGATTTTGTCAATTAACACTTGAGCTATGTCCACCGAAACACTGAAACAACTCATTAAATTTTAAACAATTCAATTAGTTGGTTGCTGAACAGCTTGTTTGACCAATGTTGGCCTGACATTAGAAACAAGAATGCTTCATCCACCAAGAAGTTTTTCCTTCCCTCCTTGGTTCTTTTTACATTTTTAGAAATAGTTCTATACATTTCAGTATGTCCTTCATTGGAAGAAATATTAAAATTCTTATAGAATTTTTACATCAATGTGGAATTTCTTTCACTGCAATTTCTATACTTCTGCCAAACACTTGTAGTATTTTGTGTCTTACAGTGCCATGAAGATTATACACCGCCTGCATTTTCCTTTAATACTTTCAATCCACATTCACTGAAATCAAGTTATAATGACTATCAATGTTTTTATTATTTAATAAACTAGAATATAGTTTCTATATATAACAAAGCATGTGGCACTAAAATGGGTGGAATTTACAGTGAAAATCTCTTGATTTTACTCTAAAAGTTCCATTTTTGCTCAATTAATATCTTATACATTACTTAAAAGTCTCAGAGCCTATTGTTTGATAGCACTATAAACAAATTTTCCATGACATCTGCTATGGGCATACTATGTACAAGTGCAACACAGAGGATGAAAAATTTATAAAACCATTTGGACCCATATCTTTCTTATTTATTTTATGTTTTCCTATTCATTTAAAAGGGATTATGAAACTGGTATGTCATACAAGTTACCCAGCTAATAACAGGTTATGTTAAAGGTCAAGGAAGACCATCTATTTTCCCATACAATGATTGCTTTAAAATTATTTAAGATGTGTGAAAATGTCAATCTTCCTAATTAGGATCAGTGTGTGATATATTGGATCCCTGAGAATTCTAACAACCTGGGAGTAATATAGATATAATGAAAAATAAATTGCTTAACTATTGTTTATTTTCTGATTCCTAAGACAGGGCCAACATCCATTATGATGAAATAAAGTCTTCTGCAGCTAATCTATTCTGTTGAAATATATAGTACAGAATGAATTAACAAATTCTTTAATTTAAAATATCATTATTACCAATGGACAATTTAAATATCAATTATTATTCCTTGGAATTATGTAGTGCTTTCACTCTCCTCCAGGAAACTTTTCTGTCTAGTATTTTATTTGCTACTCACACATCCCACTGAGGCCAACAGATTATTACATCTATCTTATATATTGAGAAGCTAAGGCAATAAGATAGTAAATGATTTGGCTGAATCTAAGTGAAATTTAGATTAGAAATTCAATTTTTTTCACAGCACCAAATTATTTTTGCTACTTGCTTTTCCTACTAAGAAACCAGTGATCAATGAATATAGTCTGTGTCTACAGGGGAAAATGGAGATGGCAATGATTTAGACCCCCACAATTACTTTCACAGATTCAAAGACCATCTCCACAATACTAAACCAAATATAATTATTAAAAGGGGGGAAGCTGTGCTTTTTTTCATGTTCTTTTCACCTTAAATTCATTTTTTCATTTCATATTCTAGCCAGAAAATATAGCATCATCTGCCAGTTATCTTTCCCATGGAGAATATCTGAGTTGAGATAGGAGGAAATTTTAAGAGCTCAGTAGAAAAGTTTATTTGATTCCTTACTTGAATGCAATATACTAACATATATAATTTAAAACAATAATCTTTTGAGAAGAAAATTATTACCATAGTAAATTAGCAACTTTGCAAATTGAACTGTCTCTTTAACAGTCTCTTTTATTGGAATTATGTACAGCTGACATGTACAAAAAGTTCTAATGCTGAAAAATCATAATGAGGAATGTTCAGTCCAGGAATCATAATGAGGAATGTTCAGTTCAGGAATTCCTTTGCTCAAGGAATTAGTAAAGTTACCGAGCTTCTTGTTGACATTCATGCCTAAGAATATACATGGACACACCTACCGTCATCATAAAACAGTAATCTTTTAAACATAATAATTCAAATAGTGTGATTGCTAAAGCATGGTATTCACTTTAATATTCAAAAAATTAGAAATATATGGTACATAATAGAATATTTATGCTTATCATATCCTATTATGTATGGTGATAATGTTGAAGTGTTGTACTATTAGTTTACCTTATTTTATTTTAATATTATATACTACTGCTTAAAGTAATAAACTTAACTTTCTTATCCGTAATCTATAATCCCCGCTTCACATTTATTTTAAAATATTGCCCAGAGCTAAGACCCTAACTCTTCCCTGTAGTCAAAATATAATATTTTATATATTTCTATAATTGAAATATTGAAATTTCTAACTTCATTATATTAGATGTGTAATATAGAGAGAAATAGAGAGATGTAGGTATATATGTGTATATGTATCTAAAGATATATAAATTATAAGTAACAAAAGCACTTCTTTCTTACTCCTATTTGAAAATTGGCCATTAATCAACTGGCATTATTTCTTTCTAAAGATGGGAAAGGATTACGTCCAGGGTCCATTAAAGTTTCTCCTTTGTTATATATTATAATAAATATATATGAGATACACTATTATAATTTTTATTATATTATACTATAGTTATATCTTATGGTCATTTATTTTTGTTATATTATTACTTTTTTTCCTTTTTATCACAGAAAATAATTTTAATGATCAACTTTTTTGTCTCATTAGCTTTCTTTTACTTTCAGGGAAATAGTCTTCTTAATGCTATTCCAAGCAATTTGATCTTTTCCCTTCTAACTAAATGCAGATCCTCTTCATAATCTCTATATTTCAATGGCCTCATAAAAATAATCATTGGAAGTTTTCTTGGTAGTAGCAACAGACTCCAGGATGTTATGGTTTGCACTTGTAAATGAATATAAAATTTCTCTAAAGCTGAAAATTTTTATCCCATTTTAAGTCTTTCAGATTTCTTAGGAGAGTAGATCAAATTAATGCTTCTTGCAAGTATAAGAAATCTATAGAGATAAAAATATCATCTAAGATAGACATTTTCAAGATTTTGAACACCATCAGTAGACTCCACAGACTTCAATTTTGAGCATTCAAAGAATTTAACAAAGGCTAGGGAGTTCACTTATTTTAACGACCTTTTTAGTGTTCAATTCTATGTGTTCTATTATATAGTAAATTCATGTTATTCAAACAGCAGCAAAAATAAAGAATAACTTGTTGTTTTTGCTCAGTTATAAAGGGCAGTCAAGAAGTATGAAGTGGTTAAAGGAAACCATACATTCATAACAATGCAGGAATTAACTTATCCATATTCTGTCCCCCACCCTTCTGTTTAATTTACTTAAAAAATGGGTTACTGTAAGAAACAATAGGGTTATGGATGAGAAATCCTAAGATATAATATTCAGGTAGTTGGGCAGAAAATATGCAGATCTAACTTGTAAATACATAAGTACAACTTGATTCCTCATTTTCAGGAAATAGTAGCAAACTATTTTTTAATGAAGTTTACTTCTCCCCATCCCCTTCAAGAAATTAACTATAACTTGATCACTTCTTTACATTAGATAAAAAATTAGATTGATTTTGAATACCCAAATCTGTAAGTCTATAATAAGGATGTACTTAGGAAAGAAATAAAGAATAAGAACTGAAGGTTTTTTAAAAAATTAGCTTTTATTATTAATGTAGTAGTTATAATATAGAAACTGAATATATTAAATTTATTACAAGCTTATGTTGCTTACTAGGTATTATGGTCACACCGGTAGACATATATTATACAATTAGAAGAAAAATATTATTGGCAATGTTGTTTCTTGAATGATTCTTGAGAAAAGTACCAAACTTATGAATACATAAACAGGTATCCCTGCCCAGATTGGCAGTACAAGCTGTATACTCAGATCTTGATATAGATGGTTATATTGGCAAGTAAGATTTATTGCATGAAGATGTTAGTTCTATCAATATCTCTACATCACAGCAAAAGTCTGAGTGAATGAAATAAAACTGCAGCTACGAGAGTCTCCTTATTATAAGTCTCTATCTTAGTAAACAGAATGTTTATATTTCTATGATACCCTGACCCTACCTGCTTCAAACCAGAGTACCAAAAATTTGGGGAAAATATGTTCTCTGTCTAGACATTGAAAATGTCATGAAAGATAAAATCTTTGAGGCTATGATGTGTCCTGTGGGAAAGTTAGTGTAAATATAGCATAGCAAGGATTATTTTAAGACAGAGAAAAGTGTAGTGCATATAAATTTTCACTTTTCAGCTCCACAAAGTTTTGTTGCATATTTCCATTATCTATGTGATTTCTAGATCTATCTATCTATCTATGTGATTTCTATTTAAGGTTTTGTTCTATACAATCAGTTGATTTATATTCCTTCTCTATGTAAATAAGGATATTTTCATTGTGAGGACATTTTGCAAAGACTGCATTTTTAACCATTTTATTGAGGCATTATTAACATAAAATAAATGGTATGATTTCTTAAGTTTTGATATGTGTACACACCCATGAAACAATCACCACATCCAAATTGTGCCAAAATTAGAGAGAGAGATTAACCGTGATTGTGTCCAAGGAGAACATAGTAAGAAAGGGCCAGGAAAATTATTTGAAGAATTAATGGTCAAATGTTTTCAAATTTGGTGAAGAATATGAATCTACACACCCAAGAAGCCCAATGATCTTAGAGAAGGATAAAGATAAGGAGTTCCACATCAAGACAATATAATAATAAAACAATTGAAAGCCAAAAATAAAGATTGACTCTGAAAAAAGTCAGGAGAAAAGTGACTCATCATGTACAAGAGATAGTTAAGATCTCAGTAGAAGCCATGGAGGTGAGAAGACAGTTGGATGATACTTTTAAAGTGCTGAAAGAAAAGCACTGTAAACCAAGAATTCTATATTCAGTAAAATGATTATTCAGAAATGAAATAAAAATACATTCTGAGATAAACTAGAGCTAAGGGAATTTTCCCTTAATAGACCTATCCTACAACAAATGCTAAATGGATGCCATCAGTCTGAAATGATAGGTCATTAGACAGTAACTCTAAGTCATAAGAAGAAATCTAGAACATAGTAAAGGTAACTACATCAGCAAACATAAATGCTAGTATTACTGTATTTTTGGTTTCTAGCAATACTTTTTTCTATGTTATTTAAAAGATAAATGCATAAAACCATAATTAAAATCTGTTAATGGGAACAAAATGTATAAAGATGTGCAATGTGCAATCTTTGACAATAAAACTATAAAAAGAGAGATAGATCTGCATGGGAGCAGAGATTTCGTATACTATTGAACCTAAGTTGGTATTAATTCAAACTAGATTATTATAAATTTAAGATATGAATTGTAATCTCCAGGATAATCACTAAGAACATAACTAAAAATATATGGAAAAGGAAAGGAAAAGGGAATCAAATAGTGCACTACAAAAGTCAACTAAACACAAAAGGTAGTGGTGATAGAGAAAATGAGAACTAAAAAGATATGACATATACAAAACAATAGAAAGCTGACTAAAGTGAGTCCTTTCTTATTAGGAATTAAATTAATTTTAAATGGATTAAACTCTCCAACTAAAGGTAGAGATGAGCAGAATTCTCATGAATCACTGTCCTTTATTGCCTGAGGTCCAGTATATTGAAAACCATTGTTACACACATGGAAATGTGCATGAAAATATATAAACATAGTCCCTGTTACTCCATTTTAGCTAGAAACAAAACCTCCAATGCTGCATCTTAAGAACTTTATTCTAAATCAGACACTAAATGAACTAAAATATTTTTTATTCTCCATAAGCCTCCTTGCACATTGTTACATGGGGACAACATAGCCTATTGAATATTTCAATGCCAAAAATCACCAGGAACACATATATATAGTAGAACGAGTTGAGTTTATCCTCATTGCAGCAAGGGTGAATACACACCCACTGAAACCATGGGAGTATCACATAGATTTGCTGGGTTTAGCAAAAAAAAAAATATATATATATATATAGAGAGAGAGAGAGAATACACATTTAAATTTGAATCTCATATAAACAATTTATGCTTCATGCAATAACTGTAACATACTTCTTACTAAAAAGTTATTTGTTTATCTGAATTTCAAATTTAAGTAAACATCCTGTATTTTATTTGACAATATTAGTCTCAATAAGAGCATGTAGAAAAGACTTACTAAGGAATTTAGGCTCTTATTACGTATTATGAGATTGAATTTGGTGCTTAAGAAAGTGGGGCTGTGGTCTGGATTGGATGCTCTCAGTAACTAGGAATAATTCCATGACTTGGTATCTTCGTAATAAATTTTAACTATAGGGATGGTAAACTAGAACAAAGATGAAGCTGTTATTGGTATAGAACATTACTCACTCATTTCAGCCAGGTGTGCTATGCAAAATGATCTGGCAAGGATGTCCACACCTAATCCAATGTTACCCTGTATAACAAAAGGGATTTTGCAGATGTAAGTAAGGTTATGGACCTTAAGTAGGGAATTTGGCTGCATTATCTAGGTGGGTCTAATCACTTGAAACCTTTTTAAAGTAGAGAACCTCTTCCAGCTGGAGGAATAAGTGATGCAGCAGAGCAGAAGTCAGAGAGATTTAAAGTATGACTCTACTCACCATTGCTAAAGGGAAGGCCACATGAAAATCATCAGAAAGAATGCAAGCAACCTCTAGATGCAAAGACCAGCCCCTAGCTGGGAGTCAGCAAAGAAAGAAGGACCTCAGTCTTACAACTGACAGGAACTGAGCTCTGCCAAAAACCTGAGTGAGATTGGAAGAAGATTCGTCCTCCACAGCCTCCAGAAGTGAATGCAGCTCTGCCAATGTCTCAATTTCAGTGTTGTGAATACCAGAGCAGACGATGCAAATTAGCTCCACTGTACCTGGACTTCTGACCCACGGAACTATGAGATAATAACGCTGCTAAATTTGTGGTAATTTTTTATGGCAGTAATAGAAAACTAATACTCTAAGAGAAGCAATTTTGTATTTTATATTACAATTTGGGCAATTTATATATTTTTTATTCCAAAATATTAAGGGAGTACAGGGTTTTTGTAATGTGGATACACTCTATAGTGCCGAAGTCAGGTCTTTTAGTGTGCCCACCACCAGGACAGTATTCATCATACCCAATAGGTAAGTTTTTTATCTCTCACCCCCCAACCCTCCTCTTCTTAGTTTCCAATGTCCTTTACATCTTTTTGTGCCCATGCACACCCACTGTTTACCTCCCACTTATTAGTGAGAACATATGATGTTTGTTTTTCCATTAGTTAGATATTTCACTTAGGACAATAGCCTCCAGTTCCATCCTAGTTGCTGCAAATGAAATTATTTCATTGCTTTTTATGTCTGAGTAGTATTCCATGGTGTGTGTGTGCGTGTGTGTGTGAGTGTGTGTACATATACAAGTCGGGGGACTTGTTCCATTGGTCAGTGAGTGGGGCTGTGTGAGCTGAGCTGCTGGATGGTGGGATCTCCTTCCTTACATAGGTCCCACTGGGGCTGCTACTGTGGGACCTCTTGAGTTTTGTTGGCACCCACTCTGTTCAATTCCCTGGTGGGGGCAGTGCTTGGCTCCCAGTCATAGGCCTGTGAAAGCATCTGCTTTCTCTGCTCCCTCCCCATTCCAGCAAGGTAAGATGTGAGGGCGGTTGAAGGGAAACCATTCCCTGTTTAGACTGAGAGCTTCAGTTCTGAGAGCTCAGAGTGACATCAGCTGTGGCAACCCAGGAACAAGTGAGTCCCTGTTAAGCCTTCTCTTCAATACAACTTTGCCATGCAGTCTCCAAGCAGTCCCTGATCAGAATGGAAGCTATTGGTGGTGGTTCTCCTGACACACACAGCTCAAATTGTGTTTATGCAGAGAGCATGGGGCCCTGAAGTTAACTCCTCTATCCCTTCCCCACGTATGGTGTCTCCCTTAGGTACATTCTGATCTTGGTAAGTGGATCTACCTGTACCCATTTCCTTCACTCTGAGTGTCTCCTGTCACCTTTCTGATAATTCACAGTGCTCTCTCCAAGAAGGTCCATCCATAGGTGGGCATCTACTTATAACAGCAGCATGTGTGGGCTGCTTCTCATTTGCCATCTTGCCCCCCCCCAAAATCAATTTATATTTTTGTCTGGGCTTTGACATAATGATTGAGACGTCTTGTTTTTATCTTGCTTCATCATGGTCACAAAATGACAGTATCTAATGATGATGATGATGTTCTGTGATATTGTTTATATTCAGTTAGAGAACACCAAGACTTTGTTATGAGTAGCAAAAATGCTTTCAGTTACACCAAAGCCTAGATAATAGTACTGGGCCAACTTTTGGATGTCAGGAGCTGTTTTTTATTGTTGTTTTGCTTTTTTCAGATATGTAAGTATTGAGCTACCTTCTAGGTTTATTCACCTCAACTTCAAAACACATATGATTCAAATTAGTGATTCAGTGAAATTACAAATCACTACTTGCTATAGATCTTTAAGCTAATCAAAACAATAAGTGTTAAATCTTCTAATGTCAAGGTACAGTGTTAAGAAAGCAGGATATCATTCAGAGAATAAAGGCTACTTTTCAATGCTAAGTATAGTTTGAATATAGGGTCCAGAGGAGAAATTATGGGTGCTAAAATAAATGCAATCTGAAGATCAGGCTCTTAAACCATTGATTCATATTAAAAAATCATTTTATTTCACATAGAGTTAAAATCAGTTGTTCTCATTTAGAACAAACAAGGATGGCTAAGTGGGTGAAAAAAGTTGTTTATATTTTTAATAGATGTGTCATGGTCAATACAATTTCTTTAAGCACTGGAGAAAAACACAGTACTGAAGTATAGAAAGTCATTAAAATGTGTTTCTTAGAGTTACTGCCTCAGGTGTTTATCATTATTACACCTGATAATTGCGGCTGAATTATGCCCAGTACATGTAAAGATACTGATACCCTTTTTCCTACAGTATAGGGTGTTCTAGAATGCATAGACTCATCAAGAAAGTAAGACTTCTATCCACACTACAACAATTATCAAAGGAAATCCAAACACTGCAGAAACATATGCACTTGATCTTAGCCAGAAGGCCAAGAAGTGATCCCAGACACATGATTATTGGGGCCTTTAGATAAACTCCATAATGACCATAATGGAATATCTAGAGCTAGGGTGACATTTCTAAAGTTTTCTCAGGTTTAACTCAAGCTTTCTGCCTCATCTCTGTGGAATCAACCATGGCTTCCAAATATATCCTCATATTTGAATGAGAGATGAGTTCTCCATGTCAGATGCTTAGTTATCTGCCCTCCAGTGCCTGATTAACTGGCAGAATCACTACTATAGGTGTTATGTTTTCCAGGCCAAAAACGTTTTGATAAATTTATTTTCAAGTGGCATTTATGTCATTAGTGACGTATCTTATACTTAGAAATAAATGAAATACTCCAAATTCACTGAATAGTAATAATTGTGATTTATTATTAATTTTATTTTCTGCATTCCAAGCTAATCCAGTTGGGAAATCTAAGAAAGAAAGAAACATACAATGACGCAAATCTAAATTAATAAATAATTAAATATCTGACATATTATGTTTTTCCAGGACTTATTTTTTCAGTGGAATACTAAATCCATTTAGGATAGCAAGTAGACTTAGAGGAAGTATTCATAAATTATTTATATAATATGACAGTATGTTTTGTCCTTGAATGGGATTATATTCAAAAAACAGACATGTAAAATTGATAATAATTTTCCTAACTTTCTAATGAAATTTTATTATCATTAAATGTGTAATAAAAGAGGATCTAATTACTAAAATGTGAATGCATTTTGTGACGATTTTGTACTAATCCCCATTTGATAACATATATAGAAACTAACAAAAAATTATCATATTTTTTCTGAATAGCCAGAAGATGAAGAAGTTAAAAATGAAAAAATAATTGAAATACAACTTTAGAGACTTATACATGTTCTGAAATACTATGTGCCTTACTTACTTAAGTGTTTAAAGTACAAGATAAGTTTTCATGAGAAGAATGACCTTCTCATTTATGATTTCTATAGCCAAATTGAAACTAGTTTTATTAACTGTGGATAAAGTACATAAGTTCACATACTTAGTCCATTCAGGCTGCTATAACAAAATATCATAAAATGCATAGCTTATAAGCAGCAGAAATTTATTTCTCATAGTTTTGGAGGCTAGGAAGTCCAAGATCAAGGTGCAGGCAGACTCCAAGTCTGTTGAGAACCTATTGTTTTGGTTGAAAGATAGTGCCTTTTCACTGTGTCTAAACATGATGGTAGGGGCAAGCTAGCATTCTGTCACCTCTTTTATAAGGACACTAATCCTATTCATGAGGGCTCTGTCCCCATGACCTACTCATCTTCTTAAGACCCCAGCTCCTAAACCGTCACCTCCGGGATTAGGATTTCAACATAGGAATTTTCAGGGGATGCAAACATTCAGACCATAGCACATACTTAATGAAGGATCAAATTATTCTTTCCCACTTTACCAGCACTTTCTTGTTCTAGAACACTTCTACTTGCTGGCTAATCACTTCATAAAGAAGAGAAGAGACATTCTGAAGAAGAGGCACAACCTTTTCCGTAGCAAAAAGTTTACAGAAGACATAGACCAAAAAAAAACGCTTTTAGAAGTTTCCCTCCCAACTGTTATTCAGTGAAGATTTTTGTTATTGACTCAATGTTTTCCTCTGTAACTCAGCTCTTGCCACAGTCTTAAGAGATTTCAAAATCCATTTTGAATGCTCCTCCAACAGCCCAACTTTGAAGTGTCTGGATCTTCACAACACCAGTAAATTTCTGCTCCATCCTACTTGAGCAACATATCTCCCATGACCAATACTTAAAAATTCCATTTAGCCAAAACTAATCTTAAATCTTAATAGTCCACTCACCAACCATAACCTCCTATCCTTCCATAGCTTCCACGCATTAGTTCCGTTTACACATGATGTTTAGCCTTATGCATCCTTGATCTCTTTATTTTTTCCCAGTTTATACTGTATTTATTGAGGGCTCACTATGTGGCAGATACTAAGTACTTTATATATATTATCTTATTTAATCCTCATAGAAATCCAACCTCTACCTATGGGATAGGTACTATTATTACCCCTTTTTACAGGTGAAGAAATTGAGTCACAGAGGGGTCAGATAGCTCATATTGAATATTGAATATTGACTTTCAAACCACAAATCATAAATGTTTAATTATGACAAATACTACTTTACCTATACATGTTTTCCTTCCTATAACTTTTCACTTTTACTCATTCTTCTCAGAGAAAATTTCAAATATATAATACTCTCTTCAACTTCTATGCTGACTCTAAGAACAGAAGACTTATTTTTATTTCACTAAGAAGAATGAGGTGTTAAGTCATGATTTCCTCAAGCTCCTGCTCTCTGTCTACAAATTTACCCATATTAAACATACCAGTTAATATACATTTCTTCCAGACCTGAAGAAGCTTTCTCTACTTCTGTCCAAAATCTATCCATCTACCATTAAAAATTACCTTAAATAAATGTCAAAGGATTGGCAGACATCCCTTGGTCTTTTACCTCCTCTCAGGCAACTACCCAACCTTGATTGCCCTTCACAGCTAAGCTTTTTGAATGAATAATGTGCACACAATTCCTATACTTACTTACACTTTTCTGGCTTCCTGGTCTACTGTAATTTCATTTCTGCTTTCACCATTCTTTTCAAACTGGTCTAGATAAACTCACCAATAACCCCCTAATTGCCAAATCCAATAGGCATTTTCTAGTATTTATCCTTACGGTACTTTCTCCTGTACTTCACATTGATGATTTCTTTATTAATTGTTATTCTTCCTGGATTTCTATGAGACCTAAACTCACCTAATTCTTTTCATATTTCTCCAGCCGCTACTTTTCTTCTTTTGTTACAAACTCTTCTTCTTGTAGTCCTGAAAGATTAGTTCAGAGATAGATGTATGCAAACAATATCATGCCACTGGGAAAGGGCCTCTAACTCAAGGGATTTCACACTGTTTTATTATTTTCTGTTTAGTTGAATGCCTCCATTGAGTTGAAAGCCTGTGATCTCCTTCAGAGAAAGGCTGTTTCTGACTCCTGCACAGTGACTAGCAATCAATAAAGCATTAAAAATGCTTAGTAAGATAACTAATTTACTTATTTTCAAAACCTTATATAAATTAGATTGTTCCTTTTTCTATAAGTTTGTATGTCAAATGGCATTTCTCATTTTCATTGTCTTAAACAGTATTATTAATCCTTCACTTATTTTGACACATTTAATTCTTATAAAAACCCTATGAGTTAAGCAAGAAAGGTGTACTCATTCTTGTTTTATAGTTAAAGATTCAGGAAGGTTAGATAATTTATCCATGGTCACATAGCTATTAAATACTGGATTCTGACCTAAAACCTAGTTCACTTTCTTTGCATGTTTTTCTAATCCTCATTTGTTACTTCTGGCATCACTGCATTATCCATTGTTATTATTCAAGTTGTAAACAAGAGCAAGGTTCTTGGCCCATTTTCCATATTCAAGTCACTGGAAAAGATAAATAAAAGCAAGGGATGAAAGAAACTAACTAATATATTAAATGCTATATATTTTGCCAAAACAAGCAAAAAGAATATGACAGCACATTTTTTTGCTATTTTAAAAAGACCTACAATATGAAAAATAAGTGTATAATGTACAAAACTTTAAAATCAATCCCAAACCACAGATTTTAAAAATCACAACCAAAAATAGTAAAGAGTAGATACCACTATGTTACTGTTGAATATATGTCTTCATGAAACTTTCTAGCTCTAAAAATATCCTCACCACAAATTAGAATATTAAATTGCTAAGTACATAAGCTAAAATAATTGCATATTAAAGATCACTGAGAGCTACTAAACTATGCATTAACTTTAAGAGGTACTGCATAAATAAACTTTATTTAGATATTTCAAAGCCCCAAGGAGTTGCTATATGGAACCTAAACAAAGTATTTTATCATTTCTAATTCTCTAGTGATTTAAGTTTGTAACTAACTAAAATGAAAATATTTTTAAACATAGTGATATTTCATTTAACCTTTGAGGAAAGAATTTTCTTATATCTATAAAAATTGTCCAATATAAATGAATTCAGCATGAGTACATGAACAATGACCATGATACATCTAGGTTTTAAATTCTATAGGGGAATACAGACAGGGAAATAAGAAGCCTGAGATATATACATTACTAAAAGAGAGTTGAATTATTTAGTAAAGCCTCTTAAATATTAATGAATCAAGTTTATATATCTCTGACCAGGTACTTAGATCATCAACTTTATTCTTTAGGAAATGATATTAGGGAAAATAAAGATTCATTCACTCATTCAATTATACATTCATTCTCCAAGTTTTTACTTAGTGCCTACCATATGCCAGACATTGTCCAGGACTCTAAGGACACAATGATGCCCTCAACTATAGATAAGGATATAGATTGATTGATAGGTAAGTGTGTATGTCTGTGTGTATTTGTGACAGGTGATGATAAGTGCTATGGAAAAGTCCCTAAACAATAGATGTGGAGAGTACATGTGGTGCTTATTTTTCCATTCTTGGGATACTTCACTTAGTAGAATGGGTTTCAGCTCCATCCAGGAAAATACAAGAGGTGCTATATCACCATTGTATCTTTTTCTTTTTTTTTTAATTTATTTAATTTTAAGAAATTTTTTTTCTTGAGACAAAGTCTCACTTTGTTGCCCAGGCTAGAGTGCCGTGAAGTCAGCCTAGCTCACAGCAACTTCAAACTCCTAGGCTCAAGCGATCCTTCTGCCTCAGCCTCCCAAGTAGCTGGGACTACAGGCATGTGCCACCATGCCCAGCTAATTTTTTTTCTATATATTTTTAGTTGACCAATTAATTTCTTTCTATTTTTAGTAGAGACGGGGTCTTACTCTTGCTCAGGCTGGCTTCGAACTCCTGACTTTGAGCGATCCACCTGCCTTGGCCTCCCAGAGTGCTAGGATTACAGGCGTGAGCCACCACGCCTGGCCCACCATTGTTTCTTATAGCTTAATAGTACTCCATGGCATACATATACCGCATTTTATTAATCCACTCAGGTATTGATGGGCACTTGGGTTGTTTCCACAACTTTGCAATTGTGAATTGTGCTGTCATAAACATTTGAGTGCAGGTGTCTTTTTAATAGAGTGTCTTTTGTTCTTTTGGGTAGATGCCCAGTAGTGGGATTGCTGGATCAAATGGAGGATCTACTTGTATCTCTTTCAGGTATCTCCATATTGCTTTCCACGGGGGTTGCACTAGTTTGCAGTCCCACCAGCAGTGTATGAGGTAACCAAAACCAGGTAACCAGGTAACCAAAACCCTAGGCCAATCAGCATGTGACAGCATTCTCCTAGCTACAGGAATTGTTTCAGAAGCGGCTCAATCAGAAAAAGCCATTTATTTTGCTTTATAATTGCAGTAGGGAGCATATT
>CAUYRT010037717.1:0-10180 GCA_963574885.1 Lepilemur ruficaudatus
TACTTTCATCTAGTGGGTCGAGGCCAGGGTTGCTGCTAAACATCCTGTTAATACAATGCACAGCTCCTCATAACAAAGAATTATCTGGCCCAAAATGTTAATAGTGTCAAGGTTGAGAAACCCAGCTCTAGGGCCACGGTGCTGTTGAAAGTCACCTTGGATTGTACTAACTGGTTTTAATATAACTTTTTTTTTTTTTTTTTTGAGACAGAGTCTCACTCTGTTGCCTGGGCTAGAGTGCCGTGGCATCAGCTTAGCTCACAGCAACCACAAACTCCTGGGCTCAAGCAATCCTTCTGCTTCAGCCTCCCAAGTAGCTGGGACTACAGGCATGTGCCACCCTGCCCGGCTCATTTTTTCTATATATATCTTTAGTTGGCCAATTAATTTCTTTCTATTTTTAGTAGAGACGGGGTCTCACTCTTGCTCAGGCTGGTTTCGAACTCCTGACCTTGAGCGATCCACCCGCCTCGGCCTCCCAGAGTGCTAGGATTACAGGCGTGAGCCACCGTGCCTGGCCCTCACACTTGTTATTGTCCATATTTTTTTTTATTATAGCCCACATCCTAGTGGGTATGAAGTAGTTTCTCAATGTGGTTATTATTTGATTTTCCCTAATGGCTAATATTGTTGAGTATCTGTCTTCTCATGCACTTATTGGTCATTTGTATATCTTTAATAGTGTCACATTCTTAATTCAGATACTCAATTCTCTCTTCCAGAGAAAAGGAGAAACTCATGACTGTTTAACTTTAATCTAAGAACTTTACCTGCCTCCCTCTGATCTCTTGAAACTCCTCTACAAAATCCAGACTTGGAATTCTTTGTAGATTGGTTATATATTGAAATTAAACAACTATATTTTCAAGTTGAGTATGCTATCACTAATTCCCAAGAGCTCATTGTATATAATCACCTTCCTGAAGTCAAGCTAGCACAACTAGCTGAATCTATAGGCTTAAGTCTAGCCTATCAGCTAGCAAAGAATAAAAGGGCTAACATACATAGACAGCAGACATGCCTTTGGTGTGGTTTATGATTTTAGCGTGCTGTGGAAACAACAGAGTTTCCTAACAGCTGCTGTTGCTTCCAATAAGCAGCATGAGCACGTTCAAGCTTTGCTAGATGCGTTGCTACTCCCCCTAGGGAACAAACTTATAAGGCAAAAGGAAATACCTTGGCTGACCAGTATGCTAAGCAGGCTGCTTTCACCCATATTCAATTTGTTCAGCAAATTAAAGACAATCTGGCTACTCCAGATTATGTCTATGAAACCTTGAGCAAACTTCAGTTGAAATACCAGATTCTGAAAAGAGATACTGGGAGAAATCTGGGTATTCCCTCCAATCAGATGGGTTCTTATGAAGACACCAAGACAACATTTGGACTCTCCAATCTCTCTGAAATGAAGCTTGATGAAAAATTTGCAGGCTATAATCCATCATAGCAAACAAACTTGAAAACTATTCTCAGATGACATTATTGGAGAAATTTTCATCAGATAGTAGCTGAAGTCTCCAATACATGTCCCATCTGCAAGACTCATAACTCTGCAAAAACTATTGAAGTGAGGCATGGACAGGAACCACAGCCTCAAGGATCCTTTGAACATTTACAAATGAATTTTGTATTATACAATTCTATTTATCACAAGTGTGTATATATATATATATATATATTATATATATATAATGTATATGTATATATAGTCTCTTTGGATAGCTAGAAGTTGTTACTTGCCAAAAGGCAACTGCTCTTACTGTTCCTAAGCAACTACTAGAGTTTCTCATTTCTACTTCTGGAATCTCTATTTACCTTTTCAATGACACAGGTACTCATTTTACCAGGACCACAATTAAGAAATTTTGTAAGGTGTTGCCTGATGGCCAGAAATGACACTGTTCTTAGCAACCTCTGCCATTTAGGCAAAGAGCTAATGGTAGTTTGAATAATATTTATTTTTCTCCAACTTTTGTAAGTTAATATGTACAATATGTACATTATTGAAAAATAAAATACACAAAAAGCAAAAAAGGAAACCAAAACAATCATCCACAATAACAACCAGCTTACAGTTTGATGTGTCTGCCTAAGTCCTTGTGTGTATATACACACAACTGAGCATATATTTTTATATGGTTGATATCATACAGTATGAATCTTTACTAATTCAAAGAATATCACAAATGTTTACCAATTTAATGTCCCAAATTCATGAATATTTTGATAACCAAGAATGTACAACACCAATTCAATCAGGAAAGAGATGTAATCCTCCCTTTTATAAAGACAAAAGTTTCATAAAAGAGAAAAATGGCAACAAGTCTCTGGAGAAAGAGGTTGGCAGCCTCACAATTACATATCTTATTCCCATAATGCTTAATTTAAAAGGAGACAAAAACAATAGAGAACAATAAGCATAATGCTCCTAAGGGAATTCATTGTCAGATCTATACTATTAAAATATTAGCCAAAAGCTTTGCTTCCATTGAATTATTTAACGCTTTTTGTTTTATGTAACAATTATAAGCATAAACTCCCTTAACATAGAGCCCCAAAATACATGAAGCAAAAATTGACAGAATTAAAGTGAGAAATAGTTCTAAAATAATAGTGGGAGACATCAATATCCCATATTCAATAGTGACTAGAACAAATAGAGAGAAGATCACCAAGGAAACAGAAGACCTGAATAACACTATAAATCAATTAGACCTAATAGACATCTATAAGAGCACTCCACCCCAACAACAGTAGAATTCAACATTTCTCAGGTACACATGGGATATTGTCCAGAATAAACCACATATTAGGCCACAAAACAAATTTCAATAAACTTTAAAAGATTGAAATCATATGAAGTATGTTCTTTGGTTGCAATGGAATGAAATTAGAAATCAGTAACAGAAAGAAACTAGGAAAATTCACAAGTAAGTAGAAACTAAACATTCCTAAATAGCCAATGAGCCAAAGAAGAAATCACAAACTAAATTAGAAAATACTTTGAGTAGCTGGGCACAGTGGCTTATGCCTGTAATCCTATTAATAGCACTCTGGGAGGCCGAGACAGGAGGATTGCTTGAGGTCAGGAGTTCAAGACCAGCCTGAGCAAGAGTGAGACTCTGTCTCTGCCAAAAATACAGAAAATTAGCCAGGCATGGTGGCACATGCCTGTAGTCCCAGCTACTCAGGAGGCTGAGGCAGGAGGATCACCAGGAGTTTGAGGTTGCAGTGAGTTAGAGTGCAGATGAAACCACTGCACTCTACCCAGGGCAAGAGAGTAAGACCCTCAAAATAAAAAAAAAAGAAAGAAAGAAAGAAAGAAAGAAAGAAAGAAGAAAACACTTTGAGATGATGATGAAAATGAAAACTTAACATACCAAAACTTGTGGGATGCAGTAAAAGCCATGCTCAGAGGGAAATTCATACCTTTAAATAACTACATTAAAAACAGAAGGAAGATCTGAAATCAATAACCTAACTTTATACCTTAACAAACTAAAAAAATAAAAAGAAACTAATCTCAAAGCAAGCAGAAGGAAAAAATAATAAATAAAGATTAGAGCATAAATAAATGAAGTAGAGAACAGAAAACAACAGAAAAAAAATCAGTGAAACCAAGTCAATTTTTGAAAAGAACAGTAAAATTGACAAACCTTTATTTAGACTTATTTAGACTGACAAAAATAAAATATTCAAATTACTAAAACCAGGAATCAAACTCAGGACATTGCTACTGATATGGAAACAATCCAAGTGCTCATCAATACATGAGTGTATTAATAAAATGTGGTATATGTATACCATGGAATACTACCCAACTACAAAAAACAATGGTGATATAGCACCTCTTATATTATCTTGGATAGAGATTGAGCCCATCCTTTGAAGTGAGGTATCACAAAGATGGAAAACCATGCACCACATGTACTCACCATCAAACTGGTACTAACTGATCAACACTAAGGTGCTCACATGGTAGTAATACTCACTGGGTGCCGGTCAGTTTTGGGGGAAGGTGGGTGGCTAGAGCAGGTGGGGTGAGTAAACCCACAGCTAATGGAGTCGGGGCACACTGTATGGGGGAAGGACACGCTTGCGGCCCTGGCTTGAGTGAGGCAAATGCATTTCATGTATCCAAAATGTTTGTACCTCCATAATATTCCGAATAAAAAAATAAATAAAATAAAAAATACCAATGACATTCTTCACAGAAATAGAAAAAACAACCCTAAAAGTAATATGTAGCCACAAAAAACACCAAGTAAAAGCAATCCTGAACAAAAAATAAAAAAGCCAAAGACATCACACTACCTGACTTCAAAATATACTACAAAGCTATAGTAACCATATCAGCACGGTACTGGCATAAAAATTGACATACAGACCAATGGAACAGAATAGAGAACACAGAAATAAATCCGCATATTTAAAACCAACCGATTTCTACATATTCACCAAGAATATACAATGAGAGAAGGACAGTCTCTTCAATAAATGGTGCTGGGAAAACTGTATATCCATATGCAGAAGAATGATATTAGATCCCTATCTCTCACCATATACAAAAATCATATGAAAATGGATTAAAGACTTAAAATCTAGACCTGAAACTATGAAACTACTAGAAGAAAACATTGCAGAAATGCTCTAGGATATTGGCATGGGCAAAGATTTTTTGTGTAAGACTTCAAAAGCACAAGCAACCAAAGTAAAAATAGATTTGGATTACATCAAGCTAAAAAGCTTCTGCACAGCAAAGGAAAACAAGAAAATGACGAGATAACTCACAGAATGGGAGGAAATATTTGCAAATTATTTATCTGATAAAAGATTAATACCAGAATATTTAAGGAGTTCATAAAACTTGTAACAAAAAAACAAATAATTTTGTTGAAAAATGGGCAAAAGACATTTCTACATCTCTCCAAAACTTATAATAGAACTACCATGTGATCCAGTAATTCCACTACTGGGTATACATCAAAAAGAAAGGAAATCAATTTATGAAAGAGATATCTGCATTCCTATGTTTATTGCAGTACTATTCACAATAGCCAAAATATAGAGTCAACCTAAGTGCCCATTAATGGATGAATGGATAAAGCAACCGTGGTATATACACACAATGGAATATTATTCGGCCATAAAAAAGAATAAAATCTTGTCATAGAAAGGCAAATATCACATGTTCTCACTCATATGTGGGAGCTAAAAAAGTGGATCTCATAGAGAGTATATTGGTGATTACCAGAGGCTGGGAAGGGTAAGGGGGTGGAGGGATGAAGAGAGATTGATTGACAGGTACAAATATATAGCTTGATAGAAGAAATATGACCTATTGTTTGATAGATCATTAAGGTGACTTTAGTTTACATTAATCTATCGCATATTTCAAAAGAGCTAGAAAAGAATAATTTGAATGTTTCTAGCATAAAGAAAAGGCAAATACTTAAGGTGATACATATCCCATTCACACTGATTTTGTCTTTACAAATTATATGAACATATTAAATTATCACATTTACCCTAAAAATATGTACATCTATTATGTATCAATAAAACAATAGTAACAGAAGATAAACAATGCAATTTTTAAATGGGCAAAGGACTTCAATAGACATTTCTCCAAAGAAGATATACAAATGGCTAATAAACCCATGAAAAGATCTTTAGTTATTTGGAAAATGCAAATCAAAACTGCATTGAGATATCTCAATGAGGTACACACATTAGGATGGCTGTAATCAAAGAAATGGAAAATAACATGTATTGGTGAGACTGTGGAGAAGTTGGAACCCTTATACATTGATGTTGGGAACACAGAATGGTGTAGCCACTGTGGGAAAAAGTTTGGTAGTTCTTTAAAAAATTAAACATAGGTTTACTGTATGACCCAGCAATTCCACTTTGAGGTATATATCCAAGATAATTGAAAACCTGTCTTCTAAAAAAATCCTGTTCACAAATGTTCAAGCAGCATTATTCACAATAGTCAAAACATGGGTACAACCCAATTGTCCATCAATGATGAATGGATAAACAGAAGTGTAATATCCATACAACGGGATATTGTTTAGCAAGAAAAGGGAATGAAATGTCGATACATGGTATAACATGGACAATCCTTAAAAACATTATGCTCAGTGGAAGAAAAAGGCCATATAGTATATAATTTTGTTTGTATGAAATATTTGGAATAGGCAAATCCAAGAAGCAGATTAGTGGTTGCCAGTGGAGAATGGGAAGTGACTGCTTAATGGGTATGGGGTTTTTCTTTGGGGTGATGAAAATTTTCTGGAATTTGACGGTGGTGATGGTTGCACAACATTGTGAATATACTAAAAACCACTGAACGGTACACTTTAAAATGGTTTAAAACAGTGCATTTTATGTTATGTGAATTTTATCTTAAAAACTTAATTTAACTTAATTTTTAAAAAGAGGGGAAAAAGGTGTGTTTATAAGAGTCTTTACACCTAGAAGGCTTATGTAGATGTAGCAAAATAAGTTTTGTTTTAAAAGGTTGGGAGGATAGCTGAGAGTAGCCTTTTCAAATTACATATGTTAAGGCTTTTTATAAAGCGGAAGAAAATCTTCCCAAAGTGTATTAGGCACTTTCTATTGCCCAAAAGTGGCACATTATTTTACCCTTTCTGTCTTCCATTATCAAGGTCTGGTAGAATGAAGACAGCCCATCTGTCAATGACTCCCATATTTGTGTTCATCCAATGCCCCAAGCAGCTATCTGGTCTGGCAAGGCCTTTGTTTATTGTTGCCAGGGCCAGCTAGCATCTTATCCAACAGGGACACAGCAGCCACCCCAGGTCCCCAGATGAGTGCAAGCCCATAGTCCAAAGCTGAGGTGACCTAGCTGGCATCCATGCTGACTCATTTTCTCAGGCCCTCAAGACCCCTCAAAGTCCTCCTAAGCATTTGGGCTACCACCATTCTTCCTACCCCGCCACCCCTGCCACCCAAAGGTACCACATTGTTGGTGGCCTGATCAGGCTAGGCTGTGAAACAGGCAGCAGCAGGCACTGTCTGGGCACAGGGAGACCGCTGCAACTATCGGGTCATGAGGGTGGGAGTCACTGGTGCCTCCAGAGCCATGACTGGCCCAGCTGTGGCAGCAAGGGTTCTGGGTCTCCAAAGTACCAAAGCCACTGGCCAACCGCAGGGCCTCCAACTTACAGGCCAGCCTGGCTGGGACATCTCTGGGGTTGGGGCTCCAACTCTCACCTCACTCTCTGATAATAGAGCTAATAGAATTTTAAATTTAAAGCTTCCTAAACTCTCTAAATACTGACAACTACTTTGGCTTAAGGCATTCTCATTGGCCCTAAGGGTCATCTAGTGCTGTCCTTCTGGCAAACATTGATTGTCACCTTATGAACATCCCACAGACAGACCAGGAAGATTGGCCATTATACCTACATTAGACTCCACTTTGTTGCAAGCTAATAGGATCCACTACGGCAAAAGACTACTGCAATATACTACTCAAACTTATAACCAAAGAGGTTCAAACTGCCTTTCTGGGCCTGGTCCTCTGCTTGCATATGAAGATTTTACCCCTGATTTTGTGCCCTAGAGTTGAGATTTCTAGTATATAAGTATAAATAAGATGACTATACATCATGGCTTGCCCCAGGCAGTTCTGTGACTGACTTCCCTGTACAGCAAGGCTTGATATATGGTCACTATTATTATCGTGTGATGATTATTAGTGCTACTTTTACAGCCCGGCTTGGGACAATAAACTATTGGGTCACCATAACTATGAACCTTCTCATACTCATACTGATGGGTTAGAGCAGAAAACCTCACAAGCACACCTATGCAGGACCCCTGGGGAGGAATCGTGGAGACCATGTGACCATGCACACACCTTGTCACTAAGTGACTAAAGCAGAAGGCACAGGACAGAACACAGCACTGTATAGTCCTTCAAAATCTCCAAGCCTTGGATATGAGAACAGAAATGATGCTCAGAAGATATTCTGAATAATAGTGAGCAGGCAGCTATGTGGCTATATAAGTCTGGAGCTTGAGAGGTCAAAGTCTGGCCTGGAAATACAGACTTGGAAGTCATTAACATATAGGTTAAAGTTGAAGCCATGGGTCTAGGTGAAATCACTCAGTGAGAATTGTTGAGGGGACAGAGATGAGGACAGAGACTGAAGGGACAGCTGCTTAAGGAACAGATATAGGAAGAAGAGTCTACAAACAGGCAGAGGAAGATCAGCAAGAGGGGTAGAAGGGAAATGAGGAATGAAATGGAATCAACAATCACTTTGCCTCTAAAATCCTCTGTGACCTTAATTGTGTCACCTCCTTCTCTAGACTCAGGGTCCATGTTCATCACCACTTGGATGCCCCTTACAAGAATATCAGAGCTGAGTCTTTAGAGATTATTTACCACAGGGTATCACAACCTTGACACTAGTGACTTTTGGAGCAGGATAGTTCCTTGTGCAGGGAGCTGTCCTCTGCATTGTAGGATGTTTAGCAACATCCCTGGCCTGTACCCACTAGATGTCAGGAACAACTCCTCCAGCTGTGACAATCAAAAATAACTCTAGACAATGCCAAATGTCATCTGGGGGAACAGAATGGCCCCCAGTTGATACCCACTTGTGTACACAATCCTCCTACCTCTGAAATCCAAGTGGTTATGAACCACAGGCAGATGGTTAGAAGGGTCTGGAACTCAGAAAAGAGCTGGATGAGGTTACATATTTGACAGTTTATCAGCATATGGTGACAGTTGAAGCCATGAGTATGGATGAGATCACCCAAAAAAACTGTATAGCATCATAAGAGAAGAGGACCTAGGACAGAACCTTAGGGAGCACTGACATTTAAGGGGAAGCTGAAAAGAGAATTCAGAGACATAAGAATAATTATTCTACTAATGCCGCTACTGTCATTTACTACTACTTGCCATGTGCCAATGACTGTGCTAAGTGCTTTACAAGTATCACTTCATTTAATTCAGAACAAAACTTTATAAAGTAGGCATTATCATTCCCATTTGCATGAGGAGGAAACTGGCTCAAAGGCATGAAGATAACCTGCCCGAGTTTATGCTGCTAGTCAGTGGCAGAGTCAGGCTTCAAACTCAGATTTCTCTGCCTTTGCAGTTCAAACACTTGCTGCCAAGAAACCTAGGAAAGAGTATGATCCCAGGACCCAAAGGATGAGAGTATATAAGGAAGAACAGAGCGATCCATAATATAGTATCAAATCCAGTCCAACAGTTTGGTTAGGGCAGATAAGTACAGAAAAACGTCCAGTAGATCAGCAACAAGGTTGTTGTGGGTGACCTTGGGGAGGATAGTTTCAGTGGGTAGTGGGAGCTCAGGCCAGATTGCAAATAATCAAGAAGAGAAAGGGGAGGAAAGAAATGGAAACACTGAATGAATACTATTTTAAAAGTTTAGATTTAAAGGGAAGGAGAGAGATAAGGTGGTAGCTACAGGAAAGGAATAATCTAGTATCTAAGGGGATTATTTTTTTTCCTATTACAAAAGTTATATGTTTAATGCAGAAGATTTGAAAGATACTGGTAAACAAAAGGTATCCCACAGGCCAGAAAGAGTCATGGGTAACATTCTGGCACTTGTCTTTCTGGCCCATCATTGTCCTGTATAATGCACACAACGCACACATTTTTAGAAAAATGGTATCAATACACACAGAAGGTTCTGTGACTTATTTTTAAAGTGTACTGTAAACACCTTGCCATATTAATAAATGTGTTGTGTAAGCATCGTTCTAATAGCTTCTTGGTATTCCTGCAGGCCATACTGAAACAGCATTTCTTTCCCTGTCAACATCCATCCTCTTCTCTCTTCCCTTCCCTTCCCTGCCATCCTCACACAAGCTATTGCGCAGTGGAAATTTAATTAATTCAGTCGAAACATAGTTAAAACAAATGAAGAAAATATCAGAGAAATACTTGTTTGAAAATAGAATTTGTGTTTCTTTAAGCTAAATGGTACTTTAAGCATGTTTATACCTAGCAGGGTGCATAAGTGTGTGTGTGTGTGTGTGTGTGTGTGAGAGAGAGAGAGAGAGAGAGAAAGAGAGAGAGAGAGAGAGAGAGAGAGAGAGAGAGAGAGAGAGAGAGAGAGAGAGAGAAGCCAGTAGAGGGGGAAAGGTTAAAGATATAACT
>CAUYRT010037718.1:0-24740 GCA_963574885.1 Lepilemur ruficaudatus
ATCACACCCTGTAATGAGTCAGTCGATGTGGTAAAAGGGTGTGCAGAATGACCTCCCTGTCAGTAGGTGGCGCTTGCTGGGAGGAGCAGACTAGAGTGTTGTTTTTAGGTCCTGTAATCAGCTCTGGTTCCTCTGGAGAGGCACTCTAGTGCCTCACATGGTGGTGGTGTCTATATCTATTTCTATATCAATTTCTCTCTGCATATTTATATCTAAATCTTTATCTCTATTTAAATCTATATCAATATAGTTGTATCTCTAAATCTATATCTATGGTTGTGCCTCTCCTGGCATATAGAACTACTCCTACACCTATACCCATACTTAATTTAACCAATTTTACCTATACCCACTTTCATCCTAAATCCATCTCCACTGGAACCAACCTAGTCCAAGTCATTATCATCTTATACTTGGATTACTGCAATAGTCTCCTCACTGTTCTTCCAACTGCTATACTTGAACTTCTATAATCCTTTAAGTATGTAAATTAGTTCACACTAATTTCAAAAACTTCCAAAGCCTTCCCTCATACTAAGAATAGTATCAGAATTCTGGTCCATGACCTATTGACACTACTTTCTCATCTCATCTCTTTAAAGTCCCCTCTCAAACATCAAGTTCCAGCCAACCTAGCCTTCACTGTTCTCCAATACATTGATGATTGATGCTTCAGGGTTTTTATACTTGCTATTCCCTCTGCCTAGTATGGTCCGCTTTCAGAGTTAGTGTTTTAGTTTCTTTTTGTCATTACGGGCTCGGTTCAAATGTCATCTCCTGGGGAAAATCATCCTCAGTTACTCAACATTATGTTGGGAACCCTGTGGTAGATTAAAGTTGTCCAAGCATGCCTTGGCACTTCTGCCATTGAGGGGTTGCATACAGCACCTCTTTGAGTCTAGGCGGGCTTTGTGACTGCTCATACCTAGAGAATATGGTGAAGTGATGCCGTGTCAGGTTCTAGTCTCTGGCCTTAAGATACTTGCAATTTTTACTCACATTTACAAGCAAGTTGTCCCCTTTCACTACCACACTTTAAGAAGCTCCAGCTACATGGAGAGACTCTTGAGGATAAAATGCCATGTGGATAGAGAGAGCCAGACAGAAAGAAAAAGGAGGAAGACAGAAGAGAGAGAGAGACATAGAGAGGGAGAGAGAGAGAGAGAGAGATACATATCCAAAGAGGATCTGAGATGCTAGAAATGTACATGGTTTTTGGAAATGGATTTTCCTGTCCTAGCTACTACCATGTGGATCATAGACAAACCACCCAGCTGAATCCTTCCAGAATTCTCAACTCACAACAATTTTAAATAAAACAAAATGTTCTTTTAAGCCACTAAGTTTTGGACTAGTATGTTACATAGTGATAGTTCATTGTTAACACATGCTAAGTATGGTTTATCATATTATGTTTAATTTTTCAATGCTTGAAATGTCTTTCATCCCTTCTTACCTCCCTTACTTCCTTCCTTTCTTCTGTCTTGTTAAAAATGCTCCTCTCTCATCCTCTATTTATTTTCTTTCTTTTTCTTTTCTTTTTTGTTACCTGTTTATCATCTCAACTTTTTAGGTTTTGAGCTCCACATGAACAGAAACTTCATGGATCTCTTCCATTGCATCTCTGGAACCTAGAAGTGTGCCTCACAGATAGTTGGAATCCATAAATGTTTGTTAAATAAATGAAATAAGCTATATATTTAATTATTCTAACTACATAGGATTGATAGGGACTCTATCAAAATATGAAATCTATCCTTTACACGAATAAACAAACAAAAATCCGACTAAAATAACTTCAATTATAAAAAGAGAAAGAATGCAGATACACACTATTCTGTAGTTTTATAATGAAAAGGGTTTTAGCAAACCAGGATGCTTGAATGGGCTGGAAAATTTTACCTCTCTACTGCTCTTTGGTATTAGACTTTAGCAGGATTGCTAATAGTCGTCTCAGCGCTGTAATGAGCTTCAAAAAGGAAAAAAGAAAATCCTATAGGTTTTGAAGTAGCTTAAAAAACACCCTTTACCCCTCGGTCCTAGAGCTTGTAGCTGGCCGAGTTCCGTTCCCCTACTCATCAGCTACATGATGACATGGACCAGGCCATGAGGATCTAGGATGCCAGCTGCCTTTGATCTGAGGAGCTGATACAGAAATAACATCCACTGCTCATAGATCACTTCTTCACAAGGACAAAGTTAGCACTGCTCTCCAAATACTAACTCAGGGCTGTTTGAAAACTCCTGCTGTGGAGAAGATGAGGTTTTCAAGACATAAGAGGAGCACCTTTCACATCCTTGACCTTTGTGTGTAGTATAAAAACAGAAAAGGCAGCAGAGAGCTAGAGAGGTTCTTGTCACCATGAAGTAACTAAACTGAGCTGGCCACATCATAGATATTTTGTAGGATGCCCACCAGCCTGTACCCTACGTTCCACTTCTAAGATACTCTCTTCTGCCTCTCTGGTCACAGGGGTGAGCAGCCACCTTCTCTTGGCTTCTTCATTGCGCAGTGTAACTTCCCCACTCAGGGCTTTTGCACAGGCTATTCACTCTGCCTGGGACTTTCTTGACACTGACCCTCCTCACCCCGCTCAAAATCAAGGCCTCAGTTTAAATGTCACTTCCTCTGGAAAGGCTTTCTATTCCCCTAGGCTAGGTTATGTTTCTCTGCTACACGCTTTTATTACACCCCTATCGCAAGGAACACCTCTATATTTAAGCAGTCAATCTACTATTTCATGTATTCTCTGTGATTAACCAATCAATCCATTGTGCTATGTATGCCCTTGTGTTAGGCAGTCAGCTCAATAAAGACACAAATCAGGCCTGTTTTGTTCTTTTTTGTATCCTGAGGATTTAGCATTATTCCAAGCATAGAGCAGACAGTCAGTAATTAGTCATTGAACGAATGAATGAATGGTTGATGGGTGGATGGATTACAGGGATGCTCTCTTTTATTGATTTCCACCCTTGGATTTGGAACAATGTGTGTGTTCCTAATAAGGTGAGAGTCTTCATGCCTAAATTTTTTATTTCTAATCCTCACAGATTACTGATCTATTCAACTGTAGCCTTAGCTACATCCTGTGTTCTGGACCAATCTTAACTTGAGGTAGGAAGGGGATAAGAATTCCAATTCTCTTATTCAGAAATTTCTTATGAAACTGTTTTTTTCTACCAAGGGCTCTTAAGCCTTTGGAGCTGACTGTTGGGATCCCAAGCATATTCTTTTAGGGTGCTCCATTGAGATAAAGGGAGCTCGGTGCACTTAAGTCAAGCCTAAGCCTTTGTTACATGTTGCAATTATTGAAACATATGTAAGTGTCTAGCTCAGCCCTTGGCATATGACCAGCACTCAATAATTGGTAGTTATCATTATCAATATGGTTATTGATTATTAGTCATTGTTCCAGACAGCTGGGCAGTCTGCCCTTTCCCTTTGAGCCTCATGCACGCTTCTTACATTTCCATCAAGTCCCTCCCCAAACATGTCCAGAAATCTTCACCCTGACTCTAGTCCCTGAACTCAGGCTTTTCTCTTCCTGATTATTTTTCTGATGCTGCCAGTATTATTCTCTGCCAGCAACTGCAGAGTATTTGTGCTAGAATTCCATTTACTGAAGCTCGGTATGTGTGTTGAAAATCTCCAGCTACTTTTTGAATCACACCCCATATCAGGGTCATTTGAACTGAGATTAGAGATTATTGTGACCCTTGGTGTCCTCGCCATGTTCTCTAGTCACTTTGTCTGAGCATCTCTGATCTCTAATAGTTAAAAACCTAGACACTAGAATCAGACAGACAAGTTTTGAACAACGGCTCCTCCATTTATTGTCTATGAAATTTTGGAAAAATTATTTAATTCCTAAAATCCTCTTTCTTCTTTTGCAAAGTGGAATTCAATAATAGTACCTAACTCCTAGGACTATTGTCAGGATAAAGCAAGATAACATGAGATTAAGACTACTGTTCTCTTCCCAGGTCTGTCTGACTACCTGTGACCACTATTTCTTTCTTGGTCTTAACATTTGTCCCAAGGTTGTGCTGGGTGTGTCTGGTTCAAGAACTGCCCCTGTGTATTAGCTGAAAGCACACATAACATTATTGGCTTTCTGGCTCTTTGAGAGCCGGGGCTTGTATAGACAACAATATTTTAGGCACATTTTGAATCAATTCACTTGGATAGGCTGACCACAGTAGAAAATACTCTCTTTGTGATTCTGTCACTTGCTGGGAAATCTCTCCCATGAACTGGACTGTGATTTTTTTTCAGAAAAACTTTAAAAAATTAAGTGTAAGTACAATTTTTTTTTAAAAAAAAGCATCACTAATGAGAGTTCTGTTTCCAGAAGATGGAGTAGACATTTTCCCCCATCATCCCTCTCAGTAAAACTAAGAATACAAAACACTATACAAAAAACAAGCATAAGATATCTCTAACAAAGAGAAGAAGGTAGACTGGCCAGGGACCTTAGGATCTAAGGAAAAAACATGGTGGTTAGATATGTGGGTTTTCCTTTTGCCTCACACATCTCCACTCAGAGCTAATGAAACCAGTCACCTGAAAACACAAACTGGCACAGACATACAATGTCCCAGTGAAAACCTAGCCAAACAATCAAAGGGAAAGCCTACTAAGACAGAAAACTTCTAGACAATAACAGCTCCATTCTAGCTAAAACCCTGACCCCACCCTACCAGCAAAAGCTGAGGCTATTACAAGGCTATTACAAGAAGTTCCAATCCCCCTGCTGGGCTGGTGTTGGAGAAGGCCCAGGAAAAAGTAAAGATTGCAATCCCTGCTGGCCAATAGTGAGCCCTCTACCCACAGTGTCAGTGCAGATCATGCAGAAAGCTGGACTTCTACTCAGGCCTGACAATAATGTTCCCACTCCTCACTCAAGTGGTGTCAGAGGAGGATCAATGGAGAGTATGATCTTTCCCCATCATCCAGTGGTAGGAAGGACACCTCTACCGCTGTCTGTGAAGACAATATGGGAGTTAGAACTCTCATGTCTGCATGGAAGTAATGAGAAGCCTAATCCAACTTGGGTGTCAATGAAGGCTGAGTGGCAAATCTGGAATTGTACCCCAATCTGGCAGTAAAGAGGTGATGCCCTCCCCTTTCCCCATCAGAATTATATCAAAAAAAAAAAAAAAAGCAGCTATGCAGGAAGATATAATAAGATGGAGAATCGTGTAACACAAAAATATACAAGTTTCAATTGAAAGTCATTTGTCATGCCAAAAAGCAAGAAGATCTCAAATGGAATCAAAAAAAGACAATCAAGATATGCCAGCATTGACATGACAGAGATGTTAAAATTATTTGACAGAGATTTTAAAGCAACTGCAATAAAAATGTTTTAATGAGCAATTATTAACACTCTTATAACAAATTAAAAACTAGAAAGTCCCAATGAAGAATTGCAAGTCATAAAAAGAACCAAATGAAAATTTTATTTCTGAATGATGTATTTCCTGAAATAAAAAGCTCAGTGAATGAGATCAATACTAGAATGGATGGGGCAGATAAAATAATCAGTGAACTGGAAGCTAGGATAATAGAAGCTACCCAATATGAACAAAAAGAGAAAGTACACTAAAATAAAATGAAGTGAGCCTTAGAGACCCATGGGACTATAATAAATGATATAACTTTCATGTTTTTGGAGTCCCAGAAGAAGAGGAGAAAGAGAACAGGCTGAAAAACTGTACAAATAAATAATGACTAAAAGCTTTCAAAAGTTGGCAAAATACATAAACCTATATTTAAAACAATGAGTAAAACTCAAATATAAAAAAAAAAAATACCAAAAAAAAAAAAATCCATGCAAAGACACATTATAAGTAAACTCTTGAAAACTAAGGACAAACAAAAAAAATATTGACACTGGCCAGAGAAAATTGACACCTTACCTTTAGAAAAAAAATCAATTAGAATAATAGCTGATTTCTCATCAAAAACGATGGAGTCCAGATGAAGTGTCATAATATTTTTCAAGGCCTCAAAGAAAAACTGTCAACCCAGAAACCTATATCCACCAAAAATAACTTTTAGTAACAAAGGGGAAATCAAGGTATTTTAAAATCAGAAAAAACTTAAAGAATTTATTCAGCCTGAGAACTCTTCTAAATTAATGAGTGAAGGAAGATCTCTAAACATACAGAAAGTATAATATAAAGAACCCTGTAGTATCAGGGAAGAGGGAAGAAGCAGATAAGAAAAATACGGAAAAATACAATAGCCATTCCTTCTTCTCTTGAGCTTTCTAATGTTTTTTGACAATTGAAGCAAAATTTATAACAGTGTGTGATGTGGCTCTAAATGAAGGTATAAAAAATACTTAAGGTATTTATATTATGAACAAGGGAAGGCAAAGAGAACTAAAGAAAGGTATGTTTTTATCATTCATTTGAACTTATAACAAAATGACACCAGTAGATTCTGATAAGATGCACAGAAACACACACACACACACACACACACACACACACACACACACACAATGTAATATCAAGAATAACTGCTAAAAAAGCTACACAAACTTTTATGTGCTGTTTACCTATAGTGATTTACTATGCTCAAAAACACTACTGATAAATCAAATTAGAATTGTAACAAACTTCAAGTTACTCAAAGGAAACCAGGAAAAAGAAAACGGAGAAATGAGAAACTGGGAGAACAAACAGAAAATAAAAGTGAAATGACAGGCTTAACATATTAATAATCACATTGAATGTCAAGGGTGTAATTGCACCAATTAAATGACAGAGATAGAAAAAATAAATTATACAACATGACCCAACTGTTAAAAAACAGATATATTATTCAAACAATCAAAGTAGTACAGAAGTGGCTATATTAATAGCAGATAAAGTAGTCTTCAGCATAAAGAAAATTCCTAGGAGGAGAGCAGGACATTATACACTGATGAAAGGGTAAGCCCTCCAAAAACACAGGAATTGTAAATGTGTATGCACCAAACAATAGAGCTGAAAATGTGTGAGGCAGAAACTGATAGAACTGAAACAAAAAATAGTAAAATATATACCCATTATTATACTTAGAGACCTTAATACCACTCTTTCAACAATTTATATAAAAACTAGACAGAAATCAGCAAGGATATACAGTAACTCAACAAAACCATCAACCAACAGTGTCTACTCAATATTTTTAGAACACCTAGCAAACACAGAATACACATTATTTTCAAGGCTCATGGACCATATTCTAAGGTAGATTGTGCCCAAAGCCGTAAAATACATTTTAACCATTTGAAGTACACGAAATTATACAGAGTGTGTTCTCTGACTGCAATGAAATCAAATTAGAAATTTACAAGAAAATGATCACAGAAAACCTTTCCAAACATATGGAAACTAAATAGTATATTTGTAAATAATCCATAGGTCAAAAGGGAGTCTTAAGAAAAAAAGTATAAAGTACACTTTAACTGAAAGAAATGAAAATACAACCCATCAAAATTTGTTAGACACAGTTTAGGCAGTACTCAGAAGGAAGTTTATAGAAACAAATTAAAAAATTAGAAATAAAAAGCAGTTTCAAATCAATAATCTGAGCTTCCTCATCAAGGACCTAGAAAAACACACTGGTTCATCCACCAAAAACAAAAGAAAATAAAACAAAACCTAGAAAATAAGAGCAAAATGAACTCAAAGTAAACAGAGAAAGGAAATAATAAACATAATAGCAGAAAATTAATGAGCTTGAAAACAATAAAAAAATTCAATGAAAGCAAGAAGTAATTCTTTGAAAAGATCAATAAAATTGAGAAATAGCTAGCAAGACCTAAAAAAAAGTGAAAAAATACAAATTACCAATATTAGTATTTTCTAAGACTTTCTATGAACCAGGCTTATTGGCCGGGGTCACATTTGAAATAAATAAATTTGCTGTATTCCAAAGAAAATTTTTCCTTTAAACAGCTGTCTAATGGGTACCTATAAAAAGTTACAAAAGAAATGTAACTATTAATACTAGCCTCAAAACTCCTTTGGCAATATTAAAATTAAAAAAAAATCAGATTTAACAAAGTTAAAATCCTTTAACCCTCAAATTACCTGCTTCAGATTTTCTGTAGGATTTGCTAAAAAGGTGGTCCAATCTGAGATCTAGTGGTTAAGATTTGCAATCTTAATGCTTATTGTCTCTGTTCAATTCTTGGTTAGGAAATTAATTCCTTTAAATTCCCTGGCTCATGAGAGAAACATTTATAAGAGTTAGTTTGAGTTATTTGTAAACCATTGTTTGAATTTATTGTGTGACTCTTGACTTCCTAGGATACCTATTTGAGTAGGTACTCTTTAGTTCCTATGAACAGCTTTTGATTTCCTATTTGTCTTACCAACTGTTTATCTTTTTTGATTTTCCATCTTCTGGGGGAACATGGGTTGCCTGGCCTTTGTAAGCGGATGATCAAACAAAGGGTTAGGGGACCTAAGAATGTGGCTGGTCAGAAATGTGGAAGCTAGCAAAACTGTCCTTTCTTTGAGTTTGCATTAGAAGTGGTCTGGATATTGGAAGGTCTTCAGCTTTTTGCTTCCTCTTGGGAGACCTTGGTTGAAATCATAAAATACTTCTCAGCTTTGGTCACATGTGTGCTTATTTGTTTTGGTTTTAAGTGATTTATTCAGGTATATCTTTGGATTAAAACTTTGGTTTATATTCAGAGTGTGATAAAAACTTTTTGTTTGTTTAGCCTTATCTCCTGAGCTAAAAATGGAACTATATATTCAGAAAGAAAGCAACTGGTTAATTAAGACAAAAACAGGAATATACCTCTGGAAGCTCATTTGTCCTTTTGTCTTTCTCATTTTTACTCATTAGAATTTTGATGTAGTCTTTCTTAGGAGTGAGTTGGGGAGGCCCCTAGGGCCAGACACAAACTGAACCAGAGAGATAAGCCCCTGCCTCTGCTGGTAGCCTAAGCAGTGAGTGGGCCAGTGGGCTCCTCCCAGATGGTGGAGGGAGGTGCTGCTCTTTCCACTGCCACTCCTTCCACTGAAACCACCAGTCCCTGGTCCATCATTTCCAGGGAATGCTTGCTGCTTCGTAAGTCCACCCATTCATACCAACACCCTCAAAACTCCTTAATGCAAATTTTAGGGAAAAAAATCCAGGAAACATGAAACTATGCTGTTTGCCTGGCTAATATCTGATAATAATTTTTTAAGATCTCTATGATTAGAAGTGAGCTTAATTAAAAGCTGGCATCCAGGCTGTAATATATTTTAAAGGCCTCTCTTCTTTTTATTTTTTGGATCCTCTTTGTTCCATGAAACCTTTTCTTAATTGACTGAATCCTTTTTCTTGAACCCCTGCTACCTAGAACTTCATTGGTCTTTTGGGGAAACTTAAGGACCCTCTAAACTTGTTCCTCTAGAACACTTTCTTACCTTTTCTTCTGCCCCTCTTTTCTTTGGCCACATTTGTCATTGCCTAATTTATCCATTTTAAGGTTGGTGGATGGAAAACTACTAAGAGGAAACATCAGAATTCTGACTATCATGTGAACAGATCTAAAAGAGACTTCTAAAAACCCCAATACCCCCTGATGAACACAAAAATGCACCACTGACCTCCTTTTTGGAGTCTTCTGCCTTCTTTATGGAGCCCCAAGAGTCATAGGTGGGCTCATCTCAGGTCTGAAACTCTGTTCTCTTTTGCATTGAGAACCCTAATTTCTTTGGATTTTGTATGTATACATGTCTATAAATGTGTATGTTGTATATTGTGCCTAGATGTCTATATATGTATTTGTATATTGTCTACATGGTATCAAATTGACTTAGAGATAAAATTAATGCTCATAAATTAAATAAATAAACCCAAATACTTTTCAAAGTTCACTTGACTTAGATAAATTTTTAGGAAATGAGACTTTTATTGTTAGTTTAAAAGAAACAGCTTTATCTTCTAAGTTATCCGTAAAATACCCATATAGTTTTGACCTGGATGGTTACCACCTAATATATACTTGTTATAAAACAATTAATAGAAAAACAACTTGAGCTGATGAATAAGCTGTAGCTAACATCTCATAAAATTTTCCAAGCATAATTATTAAGGACAAATAAATCAAATAACTCTAAATAGGATAAAATTCTATAAATATATTTTTTAAAATGATAATTGTGCTTACGTTCACTTAAAAGGCATCCCAAAGCTCTTTAACAACTAATCACCCTTAAAGTTTTCTTAAGTTAAATTAAATAAGTATTCATCACATTTCTAGATTATTTCTAGAAAAGATAAAATACTAAAACACTGACAAGAGGTTTAAATTGATCTAGTTTTGGCTTCTTATTACAAGTAAAAAAATATATTTGGATCTGTTAGTAAATATCTCCTGTTCTAATTAAAAGATTTTTCTCTGAAGAAATATATTTCTAGAAATTATAAAATGGTGTTAGTCTACAAAATGCTGATCTATAATTTCTAGGGATTAAAGTTCTAATTAATATAACTAATTACAACTACTAAAATAATAAAAAAAAAATTCAGTATGCAAAGCGTGTAAAAAAAGCAAGATATGTTTTGGGGGAGAAAGGTTATAAGGGAGGCATGATAATGTGGGTTCTGTTGAAGGAAAAGTAACTTTGTTTACTTTAGAGGTATTTAAAGATTATTTCAAATTGAATAAGTGGAGAAACAATGTTATAGGTAAACATAAGTGGATATAAAAAGTTAGAAAAAGGAAGAAGAATAATAGAAATTCTTATATGGTTAAACTGGCTCAAATTAAATGAATTTGTTAAAGTGTTTAAAAATTCACCCTTAATTTCAAAAGTATACTGATATATACAGTATACAGTATACAAAAAATATACTGTGGTTTTCTCTTTTAAACAAGTTTTGGATAATCACTCCCCTATAATATTTTCTCCTTGCATGTTAAACAAATTTTATATGATTTTTCTTATGTAAATACACCTACTGTAAGGTTTTTTTTTTTTTTTTTGCAAGCCTTCAGAGGGTGAAAGGGAAGCCCATCTTTGGTCCTATAATTTGAAGGTAAATTCTTACATTGTGAATTTAGAACATCGATAAAAGCCTGGGTATTTGACTTAAACCATAGTGGTGGCATAGACAGCAGCTAGGTAAAGATAGTATATTTCTATTGTGTCAGATAATATTGTTCAAAATAATTTACCCTCATTATTGTAAGAACTTATAGATCCCTGCCTTTGTCTTGTAACTTTCAGTACAGCTGTGTAGGTGGCATGTACAGACCTGTGCTGTTTTTAGATTTGCCCAGTCTAATCTGAGTGAATATGGTATATGTCATGTTGGAGGAAAATCTTTAAATAGTATTGCATGGTTCAACTTAGTCTCTTGCTTCTCTTTCCTGCTCTGAAAATGGCACATTCCGAATAGAAGTTGCTTCTTTAGCCTAGAAGTCTAATTTAGAAAACTGATGGAGCTGAGCCACAGTGGGAGCAGAATCTTAGCTGGCCTGAAGCCTACATAGAATATGACCAAGAAATAAAACTTTGTTTTATATAGCACTGAGATTTGGGGGTTTTGTTACTCAAGGAAATCTACCAAATATACATACTTAGGAGGACACTAATAGGGGAAAAATTAAGGTGCTATTATCAGAAAGGAGAGAAATATTAGGCAGGCAGAATTTTTTAAAAACTCAGTTGTGGGAGTAAATATCCCAAAAGCATGCTCAAGATAGCATTGATGTTTGAAATTGCAAGTAGAATGAGGAGAGTTAAATACAGGGCATTTGTTTTGCTGAGTGGAATATGCTAATTTAGAGTTGAGCTGAATTGTTCAGGGCCACAAGTAAAGCAAAGGAACACCAATTGGACCCAGTGATAGTATATACAGGCTCTTCACTAAAGCAATGTTAAACTATTTATTTAAAAATATCAGTTTACCAGACTTCAAACTATATTACAAGGCTATAGTAACCAAAACAGCATAGTATTGGTACAAAAATGGAGACATAGCTCAATGGAACATAACAGAAAACCCAGACATAAAACTATCTACATACAACCAATTGTTCATTGACAAAGCAGACAACAATGTACACTGGAGAAAAAAACCCTATTCAATAAATGGTGCTTGGAAAATTTGATAGCCACACACAGAATAAGGAAATAGGACCTGTACCTCTCACCACTCACAAAAATTAATTCAAGATGGATAAAAGATTTAGACCTAAGACATGAAAACATAAGAAATCTAGAGGAAAACATAGGAAAAACTCTTCTACATATTGGCGTAGGCAAAGAATTTATGAAAAAGACCCCAATGGCAATCACAGCAAACAACAAAAATTAATAAACAGGATTTGATTAAACTAAACAGCTTCTGCACAGCTAAGGAAATAATCAAAAGAACAAATAGACAACCCACAGAAAGGGAAAAAATGTTCACAAGCTACACATCTGATAAAGGGCTCATAACCAGAACTGACAAAGAACTCAAGCAAATCAGCAAGAAAAAAATAAACAACACTATTAAAAAGTAGACAAAAGACATGAACAGAAGTCTCTCCAAAGAAGAAAGACAAATGGCTAAAAAACATATGAAAAAATACTCAACATCACTAATCATCAGGGAAATGCAAACTAAAACCACAGTGACATACCACCTTACCCCAGTCAGAATGCCTTTTATTAAAAAGTCCAAAAACAATAGATACTGGCACAGATGCAGAAAGAAAGGAGTGGTTATACACTGTGGGACTGCAAATTAGTATAACCACTATGGAAAATAAGTACGGAGATTCCTCAAAGAACCAAAAGTAGACCTTCCATTTCACATAGCAATTCCACTACAGGGTATCTACCCAAAGCAAAAGAAATGATTTTACCAAAAAGACACGTGCATGTGGATATTTATTGCAGTGAAATTCACAATTGCAAAGATGTGGAATCAATCCAAATGCTCATCAATTCATAAGCGGATTAATAAAAGTTGGTATATGTACACCGTGCAGTACTACTCAGCCATGACTAATTTAAAGGGAGGTCTGTACCAACTTTTGGTCTGTACCAACATTAAGGATGGCTTAATGCCTTTTGCAACAATCTGGATGGAAGTGGAGACCATTCTCCTAAGTGAGCATCACAAGAGTGGAAAACAAACACCACATATACTCACTGTTAAATTGAAACTAACTGATGAGCACAGAAGTAAACAGTGGGAAGTAAAACTCAGGGGAAAGAATCCAGGGAGTAGGAAAAGAAACCAGCTGGGTACTATGAACACTATTTGGTGATGGACACACACCTATAGCCAGGACTCAAACATTACAAAAATGATTTATATAACCTAAAGCATTTGTATCCCCTTAATATTCTGAAATTTTAAAAAATACTAATTTAAAGGGAGGTCTGTACCAACTTTTGAGCTTGCCAGGGAGAACTCAGAATTTGCTTCAGGGAAGTCCTAGAACCTTGGGCTGTGAACACATTAGAAGGTCAAGATTTAGGCGGTAAGAATTAGAGGGGTGTCTATCAGAAAATAGTATCACTAAATCAGAAATCTACTCCCACTTTAATTCTTTTGGTAGTATTTTGTGTGCATGATTCAGTACCTTTCTCTTTATTTAAAAAATAAAATATGTAAAAGACTTTTTAAATACAGTCTCCCAGGTGTCTGTTACAGCCTCAAGCCCCCTTTCTTTCTTCTATTGTTCTCTTAATTGTTACTTCAAACCAATTAGTTGAGTATTCATATGCAAATATATGTAAATGAAAGGGGCTAAAAGTAAGAGGTTTTCGCTACTAGTTAATTTCTACTTTTGGATCTGCGGATAAGATCTGCAAAACTGCTTTTTTTGTATCACCTTACTCCTTGGGGCATGAAAAAGAAAGGGTGGCATGAAAACCACCTAAACATCTCAAAAGCACTGCCATTGCTAATATTGCTCTTTTACTTGGAAAGTGCTTTTTAATTTTTTTTTTTATTGTCTGCCTTGCTCTCAGAAAGAATGTTATGTTGAAGCTTCCATTATTTGTTACCAACTAGATTAGTTATTCAGGATCCAGAATGGCATTTGAAGTATTATAATCAATGTGGGAATGGGCAGGAAAGTAAAGAAATAGTCATCAGAAAAGCAAATGGAACTTGATTGATTGAACCATTGTTTCAAGGCATCACAAAATATTTATCAAATATCATGTTTGGAAGGAGATCTGATGTAGTTTCTGAGAAACATCAGATAATGTGGGAGTGGAGGGGGTGTTAAAATCCAGCAATTATAGTTTTCCTTGATGTGCTAGATTAAAGATGTATGCTATAACTTTGCTACTTTGCCATTAATAGAAAGAATTTATTTTCCATTCCTGTGAATCTGAGCTTTCTTAAATAATTTGGCCGACCAATGAATGCAGTTAAAGTGGCCTTCTGGGACTTCTGATGCTAGGTCAGAAGAAGTCTTGCAGCTTATACTCAGGCAAAAGAAACTTAAAATCCTTACTCTTACTCTTACTTTTAATTCTTACCACTTAGATCTTGTTATTCAAGAGAACACACACTAGGAACTCAGCTACTCTGATACGAGGACTCTAAACATCCTGTGGATAGGCTCTCATGGATCACAACCAAGTCACCCTGACAAAAGACGAGGCTAAGCTGCCATCCAACCCAGCACCCATTTGCTAGCCATGTGAGTGAGCCATCCTGAAGGCACATACTTTAGCACTAGCTTTGCCACACCAGCTAACATCTCAGGGATCAGAGATGAGACACCCAATTAAGCACTTTCTCAACTCCTCATCCACAAAAATCATGATCCAGATAAATTGTTGTTTTAGGTCACTATGTTTTGGGAATAATTTGTTACATATCTACAGATAATGGGAACAATGGATATAGATTAAAACAAACAAACACAGAAACAACTGGCTTTGTGAAAGCAGTCACATTACATGTAAAACTTTCTTTGCAAAGCTAAATATGCGATGTGTTCACAGATGGTTTAAACACAGGAAGCAGTTCAATTCAGTTTAGGATGCTAAAAAGAGCGTCTAATCAATAAGGTTCCCATCCCCACATTTTAAGTTTGGCTTTTTCAGTCTCTTTCCACCAGTGGAAAGCCTGAAGGAGAGGGAGGAGCACATTGCTGAGGATAAATGTGCTGGCCAAGACTCTGGTGTCCTCTGCACAACCTACAGATGCCTCAGTGACTAATCTTCATCTGCAGATAATTCAGAAACAGGGCAGATCCCTTGGATTTGAAAATGGGAACTAAAACTCATCCATCTTCTCCTGATGGCTAAACAGGCTATTATTAGCAGGCCAGATGATTTAATAGGCCAGGGATGGAAAGGCACATGTTGATAATTAAACACTCCAGAGTTCCATTCCAAAGCAAGTGTCCTTTAACAACATGCCTAAGGTTTGTTCGCTTTTAAAACACTCATGCTTTACTTTCATGTCTCTGGAATATGTTCAGGCATCAACATAAACTTTTTTGATGGATAGAAATGCTGTTTGTCAAACCAATACTCAATTGTTTGAGTGATACGTTACGTGGAATAAATTGTCTTCCATCAGCTTTGTGAATTTATAAATGTATAAATTATAAAAAGAAACTGAGCCACTCCTTCAGCAAATATGAATCAAGGTCTAATAGACTGAAATAGAGTGATACAAGAAAGGTGTTTTAGCACTGGCTCTGCCTGGTGATTGTTGACCTTGAACAAGTTAGAGCATCAGCTGTAGACTGTTTGCATCCCCACAGAATTGATAGCCCCTAATGTGATGGTATTTGGAAGTGGGCCTTTTGGGAAAACTTTAGGTTGTGAGGATGGAGTCCTCTTGATGAGATTAGTGCCCTTATAAGAAGGCAGAGGAGACAGTTTGATTCTTCTCTTTCTCTCTCCTTCAGGTGAGGAAACCGGGAAAAGAACTCTCACCGAACACTCAGTCTGCTGGCACTCTGATCTTAGACTCTCTGGTCTCCAGAACTGTGAGAAAAAAATGTTTGTCGTTTAAGCCACCCAGTCTACAGTATCTGTTATTGCAGCCTGAACTTACTGAGATAGCATCTTTGGTGTCTTAGTTTGATCCTCGGAAAGTAAGAAATACTTGATCCTGAAGTTCTTTTGAGAGGAAGTTTGTTTATTCTACAAATTTCTTTATCAAACCAAATCCTTCTCTCAATTATAAATTGCACTCACGGAGTGGCTAACAGGAAATGTATTATTTTCTGCCATAGATCTACGCTTCCCTTTTCTCAGCCCTCTTTATTCATCATATTACTTGGCATTGTTTTCAAATATATTGTTATTATTTATAATAGTAAATGTTTATTTTACTCATGGTCAATTGTGCCAAGCACTATGCTCAAAGCTTTACGAGTGTAATCTGGTGCATTCCTTCTAATGACTCACTGAGGTCAGATATAATCAGTTTTATTTTACAGAGGATGTGATTGAGTCTCTGTGAGGCTGAGTGTCTTGCACAAGAGTGGTGGAACTCGAGCTCAAATACAGCTCTATTGATACCAGAGCCCATATTATTTTGGGTATTTTCCCTATAACTATTATTTTATACGTACATTTATCCTAAAGACCAGCAGGGGATTTTAAAGCAAATTTGTTTAGTTATTTATATAGTATGACCAAAAACCATGCAAAATAGAAGAGTGCCATGGTAGCAAGCTCAGGAAGGTTGTCCTGCATGAATGATGTTTACATTGATCTCCTGGGTGATTCTTTTCCATCCTCATCTTGAAATAGGCTTCAGTGAAGAATTGAACTAGAGTGCGAGGAAAGAAAATAAAAGTTTTCCAGAAAATCTATCTTTTTGGCTCTTTTGTGGTACTTTGTGTGCATCATGGCACTTCCAGGGAAGCAACTTTATTTTTTCAGCTAGAAAGTTGCCTTCTGGATATTACTGGCTATTTTCTGTTTCTAGAGTTGTCAACTCAGATTCCTCTTTTACAGTAGACTTATGTTGGTTGTAAGAGAGTCACCGCTATGTCCTTGCAGCTAAATAAATGGAGAGCAAATCTATACCCATTCTTCTGAAGGCTGTGTACCTGAAGCCTGCCTTTTTGATTAGGGCCCAAGCTCGGGCTGTGGGACTCTTGTCACTCTTCTCAGCACACAACCTGCTATGGTCTAAAGGTCTGTGCTCACCTAAAAATTTGCATGTTGAATCTCTACCCCCAAGGTGATGGTATTAGGAAGTGGGGCCTTTGGGAAGTGATTAGGTCATCAGGACAGAGCCCTCACGAATGGGATTTGTGTCCATATAAAAGAGGCTCATGAGAGATCCTCTGTACTTGAATGTGCAGTATATTTTTCAGTTACAGGGATTTGCATGTGCTATTCTCTGTTTCACTCTGCTCCAATTTTTCTTATTAATTATTGCCCTAACCCCACTTCTAATAATCCAGCAAACCCAGAATTGTGAGTATGTTTGGGAAAATGTGGCCCTGTGTGTGAATATATCTGAATTACTAAAGCCCTGATAGTCTTGGACAAGTTTTTTACCCTCCATTGGGAAACCACTGTTTGCTGTCTTGTTTTATATAGTGTCAACACTAACTATGTACCTCATTTTAACTTCATTACCTCTGTAAAGCCTTTATCTCCAAAGAAAGACATGTTCTAGCTGGTTAGGACTCCAACACATCCTTTTTTTAGGGGTGTAGGGGGAACATGATTTCACTCATAGTATGATTAAATCTATAAACCCTAATTCTGATTCATTTCATCTAGAGTGGAGTCTATGTGAATTTTTAAAACTCATAGGTAATTATGATGCACAGCAGCTAGTTGTCCAAACTATTGTCCTAGCCCTTTATTTTTTCTGGAAAAGTCCAGAAATTTCATACTGCTAGTTAACAGAAAAGACAACATGCAACTAGTTAAAAGCTATAGCATCTTACTCCACGATTCTGATTGTTTTGTGTACATCTTGTCAGTCTCCCTCTTCTGTAAGCACCTGAATGGAAATTTCTCTATCTCTGATAGCCCTTCTCTAAATCTCCTCTAAGCCACTTATTGAGACTTTAACAAATACAAGATGGCTGGGCCAATAGAATCTTCAATTCTTTACTTCAACCCCTTTCCTTCAACAACTAACTATATAAATAAAAAAATTCATACATGCATGGTATTAACTCTCTTCTGTGATGGAGGAAATGCAAGAAACACCTGTTGAAAATTTTACAGCATCTAAACTCAGAGCCTCGGGTCTGAGCCTGGTCTAGACAAATAACAGAAACACAGAAAGACAAACTCAGCCTCTATTTAGCAATTAATATCTCTCTATCTCTTTTTTTATACTCTGACTACTTGAAACAAGTCCGATGTTACAGACCACTTAGAGGGGCACAGCCTATTCTGATGTGGCTGTTAGATGGATTAGGATGGCAAAGGGGATTGGAATAGATTTCCTTTCTGTGTAGCTAAATCATGGATGGAAGCTCAGGGTAGACATTCTCAAACCCCTGCCCCTCCCCTTCAGTTTCATCCTTTACCCCTTTGTTATGTAATGTTTAAAAAAAAGTCATGATCCTAAGAAATATATTATAAATATAATGATCTAAAATCACAGCCTCCCTTACCCACCCCCCTGCCACCAGAACAGAGTAAAAACCACGCATATGCTACTAAGTTCTGGAAAACAACAGTTTCCTATCTGTCCACCCATTATAGGATTTTTCTATTAAGCTGAGCACACCCTGATTTGTTTGGAGAGATAAATTCCAACCCCAGCATTTCTTTAATAATCCTTTTATACTTTCTTCTTATCTCTTTTCTTGCTGCTATTGTTTGATAGTGCCACTTAAACAGGTCTTTCCACAAGGTTACTCAAATTAAACATTAGCTAGCTCAAAAAGTAGCTACAGAAAACTACTGACGGTATCTAGCAAGATAAACATCCACACACTAAACTTTTGAGATTTCTTTATTTCTACGTTGATTGTCCCACAGAATGTTTTTTAAAGACTACTTGCCTTGTTTTCTGTTTTGTTCCATATATTAGGCCTTCTGGTGCTAACCACACCATGTGACATTGAAAATTGGCTAGATTTCACTTCATTTTGTTGATAGCAAATTTAATATCTATATGTTATTTCCTTCAGTTCAAGTGATGGAAACTCTACACGTAAAGATCAATTTTTAAAAAATTAAACAATAGCAAATATTAAAAAAAAATTATCCTTTTTCTATGGTTCTCTAGATAAGGCACTCCCCCCAAAAAACAACAACAATAATAACCAAAAATAACTTCTTGGTTATCACCTAAGTGAGAATTAGCTTCTCAGAGACAGACCTCTTCTAGGAAATGCAGATAGGCTGAGAGTACTGAACGTCTGATTGGTGGGGGACTGGGAGCTGCAAGGAAAAAATAAGGCCTAGAAAAGGAAAGTTCCCGGTGGGGGTTATCACAGGTAACCTTTGGCTGCTTCATATTTAATCAAGGGCGAATCCTGAGTAGCAAGCCTTGTCCTGGAGCAAGAATCCCCTCTTCTCTGCTCTTGTGTTTTTGTAGACTGGGTATAAACTTTATGTTCAGATGTGGTTCTGGAGAAATCCTGCTCTCCCCATTCCTGCTCAAGAAATCAGAATATTGAACCTTACTGAGCTGAGTCTCACCACCTGTAAAAGGTTCCTAATAACATGCATCTAATAGTGTAGTTGGGAAGATAAAATGAAATAATGTTCATAAAGTGTTGGGCTTGTGCAGAGACCAAATATTAATACATACCAGTCCACAGCCAGCACAGGATCTCCCTTTGGCTCCCTATACCTATTCAGTATTTTGCTTTTTCTCCTGCCTCAGCAACACATGAAAAAAAGGGTCTATCGTTTTGGCAGAGCATGATAAAAACTGTGTAAAAGTCACCTGATATTAGTGGCTGAACAGTTGGCTCTGCCTATATTCTCTCCCTGTGTCTTTCCTATACCCTGTAAAAAATTAAATTCTTGGGTTATGCTTTGAAGACACAAGACTGGCAGTTTTTAACAATAGCACTTTTAACATCCAAAAACTACTGGGAATTCCACATCCTATTTTTCTATAATATACATTTACAGATATCCAGAGACCCCTAGAAAACTCATCAGAAGAAAAACAGGTGCCCTTAAATTTTACTATATTATATAATACAGAATGATAATACAGTATTGTATAATATTGAATAATATATATTAGCATTATTATATACTATAGCATATAACATACAGTTTATTATCGGATAGTATTCTATAAATACTATGCTATTGTTTAATACTTTATTATAATATAGTAACTATATATTAATCTATATTTACTGCATATTCCTGTAGAATATGTGGTGAGGTGCTTCTCATAATTAGGTGGCACAAAATGTGTAATAAAATGCAGAATCACTAATGACAACCTGTTAATGGATAGCCAGTTTTCAAGCAATGTGGAATTCAGGTGAAAGAAGCATGGATTGGGGGTGTGTGTGTAAATAAGGGCAAATAAAAGAAAGATAGCACGAAGAAGAGAGCAAATTCTGAAGGCTTCCAGCTGCTAAGGATCAATTCACATAACTCTGACAACCCTCCAGGGTGGACTGCCTAGGTGAGAGCAGAGAATATTTTCTTTTATCTTTCTATCACTGCCTTTATAGCTATAAAATAAGAATATCGATCACTGGAAGGGGATAACAGTTTCTCAGTCAAAGTGTTATTCATTGTTCAAATTTATTTCCTTGTTGCTTGATTTTTACGTCACTCTCCCCAAGTCTTCAATCTTTTTCAGATATGGTCAATGTCCTGGCAAGTCCAAGGCAGCTGTGACAGTTGGGACATTCATGGAACAGACCCAGGCTGGTCGGGTGGGTCTCCTGCCTGGACTCACCCCCCAACTTCCCTGCCTCTCTTGCTTTCTACTCTTGATAAAAAAAGAATCATCTTGATTTTTAGTTCATGACAAGATTGCGAATTGGTATAGTATACGTCCCTCTCCTGAAATTTTCCCTGGCGATACTGTATAGGAGAGAGAGAAGTGTTTAGCTACAAAAAGACAACTTTAAAAATGCACACCGTCTTGGGGAGATTGAAAACAGTTTTGACCAATAAAAAGAGCAAATGGAGACAAGGGGTGGGGGGAACCCCATTGTCATCCACACTGGGGAAAAAGGGCAGAAAAGAGCTTTTGCTATGTGAGTTAAAGGGGTGATATTTGCAGTAACAAGACATATCGTCAAAGGAAAAAGGGTGAATATTGGAAGAAAAGAGGGAAAACCAAATGTTAATAAAAGTGACTCAAGTGGCGCACAGGGAACAAAGATAGGGATTAGAATTAAAAACTCAATATAAAGGATAAAAAGTAAAATGTATTCAGCTAAACGGATTGCTAGTCTAGAATATAGGGTTTGGGGATACTACCACAGGACGACAGGAAGGAACAGAGAGATTAAAAATAAAAAATAAGAGCTAGGGAATATGAAGAAGTGAATTAGAAATTTTAACTTTTACATGACAAGATTCCATAGAGGAAAAAAAGAACATAAATGGAAGTAAAAATATATTTTAAGAAGTAAGGGCTGAGAATTTAGTAGGTTAGAGTATAACAGAAGACCTCAAATTGAAAGGTATTATAGTGTGCTGAAAAGTTAGAGAAAAAAAATACACACCTAGACAACTTGTGAATGTTAAGAATAAAAACGGCAAAAAGAATACACTAAAATTTCCAGAGAAAAAGAGCAGATCATGTAATATTATGTTTCTCCACAGCAATAATAATGATAATAATAAAACTAATGGGGTAATATTATTACTGTTGAAAAAATTCAAACAATATTTTTAATATGATAAATTTTTTAAAAAGCTATTTTCAGTCCATATTAGTTTTACCCCACACAGCCCTCTTTGAGAATATTCTTGGGAGAAGTACTCAGGCATGAAGGACACACATGTACACACACACACAGGTACACACACGCAAATGAAATGTACATGAAATATGCACGTGAAATTAGAAATGTGTAAATAGTTGTCAAGTTGTTTATTTTCTAAAGAAGCAAAGATAATATATATACATACTGTCTAAAGAAGTGAAGACAGTATATATCTAAGAATACTGAGCTTATTCTCAGTTATTACACATGTATAGGGGAAGACAGTTATTAACAAATTTAAAACGATATTTTAATAGATAGTTATAAGTCAAACATAATTAACTGAAGTCTTAGAATGTATGTAGAAAATAAATCATAAAGGAAATTATAACATAATAGACTTAGCATTGAGTGATAATGCAAAGCGTTTCTAAGAAGAAAAGATAATAAGCAGCCAATGAAAAGTTTGAACAAAGCCAACAGAAGAACAAAGTCAATGAAGCAAGAGAACCAACCAAATTCTCAGTTGGAATTTCAGAAGAGCACAGGCATGCAACCTCCATGAAGGCAGAGATTTCAGTCTGCTTCATTCACTGCTATATCTGAGTGCCCAGAACAGTGCCAAGCACATTACATGTGTTCAGTAAATATTTAATAAGTGAATGAATACTTAGACGCCAACAATATGTAGAGAATATTAGCAAAAATTCTGTTCCTTAAAAGGATTCATATGGTAAGGTTATTTCTGGCAAGACTGATATAAAAAGAAAAATAAAACAGAATACACAAATAAACATAATATAGAATAAAAAAGATATAATGAATATATGTGCACAAGAGCTTTAAAAATAATACAAATTTTATTAATAACAACTATAGACCAATACATCTGAAATGTAGAAAGAAGAGAGACATTTGCATAAAAATATAAAAAGCCACAATTGAAATAAGAAAAATAAAAACCTGAATAGACCAATAACCATTAGAGAAATGGTAATTTCAGGCTCTCCTCCAAAGATGCCTCAGGTCCAGATAGTTTCATAGCTGAGTTCTCCGATACTTTCAAGGGATAGATGGTTCCTAACTTATAAAAGACTTTTCAGAAAACTAATAAAATGGAGAAAGACACCTAAGTTTTGATGAGGCTAGTATATATTGGAAAAATAGAATACAAAATAAAATATTTATTGATTTCTCTTATCTATCACCTCATGAAGGACTAATCATGTAACTATATTTTATAGTTTTGAAGTGTATATTTTATTTTTTATTTTTAAAGTAAATTTTATTGCATATATTTAAGGAATACAGCATGATGTTATTGGATACAAATAGTAAAATGATTACTATAGTGAAGCAAATTAACATATCCATTATCTCTCATAGTTACCCCTTTTATACTTTGATGGCAAAATCAGCTAACATCTACTCATTTAGCAAAAATCTCAAATACAGTACAATTTTATTAACTACAGTCCTCATGTTGTATATTAGATTTCTAGGCTTGTTCATCCTACATATCTGCTATTTTGTATTGTCTGATCTATACTACCCCATTTTCTTCTTCCAGCCTCATAACTATTGCTTTTTGCTTTATCTCTGCATATTTGACTCTTTTTTGATAAAAGATTTTACATAAATGTGAGATCATACATTGTTCTTCCTTCTGTGTCTGGCTTATTTCACTTAGCACAATGTCTTCCAGGTTCACCCATGTTGTGGCAAATGGCAGCATCTCCTTTTTTAAAGCTGAATAATATTCAACTGTATGCGTATATATACATACACACACATTTACATATATATACATACATTTACACACATGCACATATATGCATACCATAGTTTCTTTATTCATTTGTCTGTCAAATAACTATTTTTATCCACATAACTGTTTTAATAGGTTCAAAAACTCACTCACTAAATTTCGATGTCTATTTTTGACATAGATTCAGAAAATCATTGGTAGGATGAAACTTCCCTAACTTAGTAAAGGGCATATAAGTTCTTGTAAACCTATAAGAACTTCATAGTTAATGAAAATATTTCAGCCACATTGCTTTAGTTTCATGAATAAGATAATGATGTCTCTTATAATCACTCCTGTTTAACATAGTACTTCCTGACTAATGCTACAAAAAAAAAAAAAAAAGAAAGAAAAAGAAAAGTACAAGGAATATAAAGATTAGAAGAAAGCAAATACAATTTAAGATTTAGGCAAGATAATTATCTATATAGAAAGTCTAACATATTCGCAAGATAAAATATTAAATTTATCTGAATAATCAGTTAGTGTTCCTTTTACCAATATAATTATATAGAAATGAATATAAAACATATAATATTCAAATAAAAATAAAACTATAAAATATCACGAAACAATCTGACAAAGATTGCAAAATACATTTAAAAAGAGAAACTTTAAAGTTTATTAGTTGACTTAAAAGAAGATCTAAAACAAATAGAAAGATTGTAATATGTTCCTAGATGATTCTACTTAATTTATAAAAATGCCAATAGTTTCCAAATTTTACCAATAGATTCAACAAAATCCTAATGAAAACTTCAACTTAACATTTTTTTTTTTTTTTTTTTTGAGACAGAGTCTTACTCTATTGCCCGGGCTAGAGTGCCGTGGCATCAGCCTAGCTCACAGCAACCTCAAACTCCTGGGCTCAAGTGATCCTTCTGCCTCAGCCTCCCGAGTAGCTGGGACTACAGGCATGCGCCACCATGCCCAGCTAATTTTTTATATATATATTTAGTTGACCAATTAATTTCTTTCTAATATTAGTAGAGACGGGGTCTCGCTCTTGCTCAAGTTGGTTTTGAACTCCTGACCTTGAGTGATCCTCCCACCTCGGCCTCTCAGAGTGCTAGGATTACAGGCATGAGCCACAGCACCCGGCC